>BJCM01219916.1:0-14798 GCA_018326385.1 Flaveria bidentis | reverse complement strand
AGCAAAGTTGGATACCTTATCCTCCATTGACGTAATTACTCCATGAGTGTGCATCTCACTCATCAAGTGGTAGAATCTGTCGATCACATCATCAAGGCCTTCCTTTCCCATTGAAAAGAAGTTGTCAAACTCCTTTTTCAAGGCTTTGGCCTTAATGGCCTTGAGTGAGGCATTTCTGTCATACCTCTTCTCCAACGCATCCCACAGTTTCTTTGCTTGAGTGTACTTCGAATACTGATGGAAGATATCCTTCAGAATAGACTGAGTGAGCAAAGCGTAGACTTTCTTCTCAGAGTTGTGTTTTACCTTCTGAGCATCCGACATGCCACTAAGTGTAAGTTTGACTCCGTCAGCACCTACATGCATGCTATACCCCGACTCTATTGCCTCCCACAAATTTGTATCTATTCCATTAAGTAGATTTCGAAACGTTGCTTCTATTGTGGGTAGTCGTCTAACGTGATAAGCTTCAGGGGTTTATTGTGAATTCCCACTTCGTTCTCCAAAAGCTGTAGATTCGGAATAGGGGTATCTCTACTTGCTATGTATGCTGAAAATTGATCCTCCATTTCACTTAACTTTGCTATTTAACAAACTGTTGATGTATGCGAATGAAGGTATGCGATTGGGCTTATTTAGGCGATTGAACAAATGCGGATGGTTCAATCGTGCGACTGAACAATACGGTTGAACAGTCCGAATGAGGTTCTCATTCGTACGAATGAAGGTACGAATGAGTCCAATCATGCGGTTGGAGAATGCGATTGAACTCAGTCGTTCGATTGAGCCAATCGTGCGACTAAACTTCCTGAAGTTTGATAATTCGTAGGTTAAATGTGTTTTGGCCGTAAAACTAGAATTTTAACAAACCCTAATCGCCGTATGCCTGAAAAACTAAACTTTAAGGTCAGGAAACGTCTAAGACTCCGTTAGACACAAAAATATTGCGTTTTTGATGCAAAAACACAATTTTTGAATCAAAACTATTGAATCAACACGTAATCAAGAGCCAAAGCTCTGATACCACTTGTTAGTATCTGGTATTTGAACGAAACACCAACTGATTAACGTGTTATACCAAATCAAATAGTGCGGAATCCTATTTGATTGGTGATCCAATCAGTGAGAACGCATGTAGACACAATGATGTATTGAATCTAACGTCAAGAATCGATTAGGAATCGATCTACAACGTTTTTTCACGAACTTAGAGGCTTCTGGACGGCTCCTCATGATGATGACTTTGAGCTCATAACGTATAGTGACTCGGATTACGGCAGATGCAAAATGAGCTACAAGTCAACCTCAGTAGGTTGTCAATTCTTTGGGAGAAGATTAGTCACGTGGCAGTGTAAGAAGCAGACATCGGTTGCACTGTTAACCTGTGAAGCTGAATATGTTGTTGCGGCAAGCTGTTGTTCTCAAATCATCTGGATTCAACAACAAATTGCGGGACTACGGTTTGAAATTCTCTAACACTCCTATATTTGTTGATAATTCAGCTCCTATAGCCATAACTAAAAATCCGGTCCAACATCCTAAAACCGAACACATCAGAATTAAATATCACTTTATACGTGATTGTTTTGAAAATCATTTAATCGATGTTGTTAAAATTAATATAGATTTTCAACGCGCTGACCTCTACACAAAAGACTTTGATAAACCACGTTTTCTATATCTGTTAGAGGTCAACGGCGTTAAAAAGAAAAAATGAAGTGATTCCAGACGATGAAAGTGCATAGTCCGACGAGTCGAGTTAATTTTAGTTTTTATTTTCTTGTATTTTATTTTAGTTAATTTCTTCACCGATTAAAATTCTAAATACAAAACCATTTTCGGTTTTAGAATTTTAGGGGGAGAATAGGTTAGACTAGTATTAAGTAATTAAAAAACAAGGGAAATGGACAGACTAGCTAAGAGAAATGAGATTGTATCTATGATACCGATTCAATGACTATGGAATATGATAGTACACAGGAACAAATAGTTTGGGACATTAAAAGAATGAATTGTTCAAAAATATAGAATTCGTAGTGTAAGTCTGAGATGTCTAAGCAACATAAAAGGAAAAATGATAGTTAAGCTAGCTGCTACTAAGGTAACATGGAGAATGTAGACCAAGAGGTTGCTAGACCATCTGATGATATGTCGGTAGATTCAACACAATAGATTAATAGACCTCGTTGGTGATGTCAAGTTCAAACTAAGTTGTTCAACAAGCTGTTGGTATCATCTTATCCCTGTTTAACACAATCAACGAAGTTCCAATAAGGGGTGACGAGCAAAATAAAGGCCACAAATGTGTGCGGATGACCATAAAAAATGAGCAAAGCACATGAAAATTGCAAAATGCAATCAAGCTAATAACCCATGTTGTTGGTGCGATCTGTGCAAAAAGAAAATAATTGCTCAAACAAGAAGATAGTTTGTGTGCCTCTCTATTATGTGGTGGCACTGACCTGAGAATAAGCATAACCTAAATATTCTAGAATTCATTGTTGTTTGCGCCTCTCTACTGTGCGGTGACACTGACCTGAGGCTTAGCATCTCTTTGAAAGCTCTATAATAGTTTCTTCTTGAATACTACCCGTAGACCGCTCAACAATCTCCTAAGGAACGTTGATAACCACATAAGCGTGGGATCCACAAATGCTTGTTGAAATAATTAAACCTTAAATCATCACCAATCTGTGTCAAAAGTCTATGTCTGGATTTAAGAGGACAAGTATACTAACAATCATCGTGGCTGCAAATCTTGAAAGTCCAAACCACTGTGTGCATCTTGTGGCACTAGTATGATTTCCTAGACTTGCTAATGACTCACGATGAAAACAAGAATCTAGCATCAAAAGGTTTTGGTAGCATGTCCTAAATAATTTGACGTACCTGTATGATTCCATAATGAATCGTTCCAGCTATGGTCAAAATAACTTGAAGCTGTACTGTTCGAGAAATAAATCTGCTAGACACATATCTTAGGATTTCAACCTCACACAAAAGTACAAAATTATGTTTTTGCTTTGTTTTGTTTATAGTTGATTAATTTAGTCAAATTTCAGTCATTTTATGAGTTAAATGTCGGACTACGCATCGAAAGTCAATCTGGGAATCACTCACTAAAAGGGTCACGTCTGAGGTGACAAATTGTTAAAAAGAATCACGTTTGAGGTGATCAACTGTGTTCTAAGTTAAAAATGGTCATGTCTGAGACGATCAAATGCATAAAATGCTTTATCGATAGTTAAAAGGGTTAAGTGTCAAATGGTCATAAAGTCAAAATCATAAGCATGAGCCATTCGCACGACTGGACCATGAGTATAGACCAGCCGTATGATTGAACCATACGTATGAGCCCAATCGCATGAATAAGCCACAAGTATGGGCCAGATATGTGATTGGAGCATAAGCATGAGTTAACTCACACGATTGGATCACAAGAATGAACCAATCGCATGAATGGAGGTGACCGAATGAAACAGTTGCACGACAGACACCTTGACGCACGACTGAAAGTGACGGACTGTGCAAGTCGCACGACTGACCCTCAGTCGTACAAATCAAGAGAGCGAATAGTTTCAGTCGCACGACTGAATGAAACCCTAGTATAAATAGAGGGGGAGTCGGTCGCAGACACTCACCACTCCCTAATCGCCCCCAAATCGCATGACTATACCGTTACTCTGCCCGATTTTTGTTTGAGTGCTCTAGACTACTGATTATTGTGTTCTGATTATTTATAGTGACTATACAGGCATTGTCCGATGTAATCCACTCAAATGTCCAACAAATCATGCCCTAAATCGACGGAATTGAGCCCTAAACTTAACCGAGACTTAGTTTGTCTAAGAAACTAATTAAACTAAGTATATTGTTCAATTAAAGGTCATTAGGTGTTATGTCGGTCATTTGCGAGACTAAGGACACCCTGATGAACTTTAGTCGCACGACTGAGCTGGGCGAATGGCTAAAACGCATGACTGAACCATGCGTATGACTTCAGTCTCACCAGTAGTGTAAACACATGAGATAGAATACGGCTAAGCCTAGTCGCATGCTCAGTCGAACGTATGAGCTCATTCGCATGACTAGATCTCAGTCGCACAGCTCATTCGCACGACTAGCACACGACAGAACAGAAGACTTCAAGTTAAATGAATCAAATTGTTACTCATTGACACACACTTACGTTTATTTGCATTGTGTAACAGATGGCTAGTCGTTGGACTATGAGCACGAAGCACAACATCTATGCTCGTCTGGATCTGACCACCCGGAACGCAGCTGAATTCTCGGGCATTATTACTTTCCTACGGAGATGGAGGATCTTCCGTGCCATATCAACTCCATGCACACCATACCGCTCAGTTCAGCAGGCCTTCTAGGAAGGCGCGGTTGTCGACAGGACCTCAAAGCCCCACCGGATCAGGAGCTCTATCTTGGGTCAGGCTATAGAGATCACTGAGGACGATCTCTGGATAGTATTAGAGTTTGGGGACGATGCTGACTGTCCTACCCGACTACACCCACTGACAGTACGAGGCTGTTTTCTGCAGGCCAAGTACTCGGTGGATATCAATTCAGGTGTGCTCAACAAGAGCAACCTGTGCCCCCAGCTTAAGTACTTGGCCCATGTACTACTCAAGTGCATTGCCTCACAAAAGGGAAGATTCGAAGAGTTGTCCGACCAGATACAAAACGCCTATGTGGCGTTGGTGCTGAACCATCCGTTCAGCTTTTTCAGGATGATCTTCACCTACCAGGTGGAGAACATCGAGGCAAAAGAAAAGGAGGTACTTTGCATGTACCCTCTCTTTATGCAGATGATCATTGATCAGAAGCTCCCTCTACTGCCAAAGGAGAAGGAGGATGCAATAGTGCTTGAGGCGATGGACGATACCACCTTGGACAGGATGAAGGTGTACAGGGGGAAGCAGGTGAAACCCCTATGAGGCGACTATTTGGGCATCTGGCCCATGAAGACTACGTGGCGCTAGCACGAAGGAAGTGGCGCAACGATGACAGCGACTCCGACACTAAGCCGATTGTTCTCCCTACTGATGACTCGGATAATGATGACAGTGGTGATAGTGGAGACACTGGCCCCACTCCATCTAGGGCCACCACTACAGATTTTACACCTCCATCATCCACTCATGGAGAAGCTGCTATAGCTGGTTTCCATTAGGATTTCAGACCTAATGAGGAGGAGGAGAGTGATGTTGAGCCATTGACTCGAACGGTGGGCAGCATGGTGGTTGCCACCGAACGAGGGATTCAGGCGGTTGGTGAACTCCTAGGCGGGTCAGGGGAGACTATGATTGATCCTACCTATACCCCAGATCTGCCTAACATCCTAGGGGGAGCATTCTCCTCGAAAGGGTTGAGGAAGAAGAGGATGGCTCAGCCCCACGGGATGAAGACCAAGAGACGGAGGTTCACATTGATTACTACCTCGTCCACCACTGCCACCACATCTACCACCACCACTCACTCACCCACCACCACAACAACCACCACCACTACTACTACTTCACCCACCATCACTACTATAGCCACTCCACCACCCATCTACACTACTTCCACCACCACTATAGCCTACCCATCACCACTCACTCATATACCACCATCCATATTCACCACTGCCGCCACCACCACCACCACTAGCCACCAACCCGGACCATCATCCCACCCGATATTCACTACATGATCATCCTTACCTTCCGTTGGGATAGAGGATCAGCTGTCAGCACTAAATAGAATGGTACTAAAGCTGTGGGCTGCTGATGAAGAGAGAGCTTCCCAAATACGTCAGCTTGTGGAGGAAAACGCTGCCCAACCATAACAGATCTCACAGTAGGCCCAGCTGATTGAGTACTAACCTCAGCAAATGGTTGCATAGGGTGAGGAGATTGCCTAACTCTAGGAGCATAAAGTCCTATCAGCAAAGAAGATAGAGGAGTTGGAGGCTGCCAAAAAAACTATCATGCTCAAGCTCAAAGGAACAAAGGATGAGCCTCTGAAGTTAAGAGAAAGGGATGGTGATGACAATGGTGATGACGATGATGATGAGGATGATGATGAGGATGATGATAATGAGGAAGAGACAAAAGAAGGAGTTGATGATGGTGCAGGAGATGGAGGAGATGATGAGGAAGGAGATGATGCAGCGGCATCGGGGGCCACACAAGCTAGAGAGAGGCGCACCAAGAAGGCTCAGGATCAGGGTGACTCGACCTTAGCCCCACATGCAGAAGAGCACATGATTCACGATAAAAGTAATGCTAAGATGTTATGTAATTTTAAATCTTGTAATTGAATCATGTATTAAACTTATGTACTTAATGTTTATAAATATTTGATATGTCTCTGTCTTGATTATTGACTAATGGTTGATGTATTTACATGTTTAAATCAAGCAGATCAATCATCTCAGCAAGATGAGTATGATGTTGCTCCCCTTCAGCAAATTAAGTCTCAACTCACAATGATTCTTTATTTGCAAGGGATCCTCCGAAGGTCAGTAAGCTATACTCCTAAAGAAGGAGAAATCATTGATGACCTTATGGATGAGAAACTTACTAAGATGTTCCGGCTCAATCCGGACGAGATTGTCAAGGACGCTCCGACTTTTGAAGTTACTAGTGACGATGAGCTGAATGACATAGACAAGATCGAGATCGAGGATGTCACTACAGAACACTATCCAGAGTATGCTAACAAAGAGGGAAATATGGTCCCCAATCTGGGTGATACTCGTGTCAGTGATATTTTCGATAAATTGGATGAGATGGAAAGCGAATCTGAAAAGAAATAAGGTCAAGCCCATTCCACAGACGCTGTCGTTGACATCAAGAAGGTTGAATGGGTGGCTTGTCTTGTAGAGATCCGAGCCCAACGCACTGCTACAAAGCCAAGTGTCTACACCAAGCTCTACAAAGTGAAGAAGCATCACAATTTGTCAGGCAAGATTATTGTGTGGGTCTATTTTGTGGATCTTAATGTGTATGCTGTGAAAAGAGAGAAGGGTATAGAGTACTTCAACCAGCTAGTTTTGAGCTCAACCAGCTGGCCAAACTGAAGCTATTATATGCTGACCCAAGAAAAATGTCAGGCTAGTTTGAGACTGCTTTGAAGAAAGAGTACCACACCAGGTGGGTCAACTTCAAACCTTAACAACCTACGAGGTACATCAGACGATCTGAAGTTGATTCTATTACTGGCAGGCCAAAGATAATGCTGAAGTGGAGTCCTCCATGCACGATGTCAAGAATCCCTCTAAGGGAAATGCCACAGGACTTCACTCCACACTTCAAGTGGTGGTACTATGATTGGAGAATAGGTGAGGCGGTCATAGTTCTAAACTAAGAAGGCAATATGGAAACTATCCAGGTATTTGACCTAATGTGGCTAACTAACTTGTCTTCTGACGATGTTTACAATTTATACAAGTGGCCACTGTTATATGACGCGCAAGACATTATACAAGCCCACCAATTCCAAAACGTGATAAGACTCTGCTTTGCATTCGAAATACATGCAGGAGTTACAAGGGAGGAGAAGTACAAGAAATTTGAAGAGCTGATGAAGAATGTTAGACAATGATGTAAACTAGGTCCAAAGGGGAGTTTGTTGATACATATGTACCTAGTTTAGGAGCTTAATGTAAAACGTCTTTCATGTCTTACATATATGTAATTGAATGGGTATGAATGAAATACAAATGTCGTTGATGCTTATAATGTTTAGTATTTCATTGTTTATTGTGTTTTGAACTAACTATATAGGTTTGTGGTTGTTTACATAGTTCTTAGTCAATAATGGTTGAGAAACATGTTTAAACTTAATCGTTTGAAGTTCTCATGCGAATGGACCATGCTAATGGAACATACGCATGGATACTTCATGCTAATGGACCAGTCGCACGACTGGATCAGTGGCATGATTGTGACATGAGATTGACTCAGTCACACGACTGGATTTTCAGTCGTGCGGATGGATCAACCGCATGCTTCAGTCGCATGACTAAACCATGCTAATGGTTCAGTCGTACGAATGAAAAACCCTAACCTATAAATATCACTTAATTTGTGAAAAACGTAACAACTCGAATACCTACGCAAATAATCGTACCCTAGCCGTTCAGAGACTCAAGAACACTTGTTCCAAGTTCATAGATCGCAGTTAATCATCTTGCAATCGTTTTTAACGTTTTGATTCATTATTAGATCGATTATACTTGAGTTCTCACTGATTGGATCGCCAATCAAATAGGATTCCGCACTACTTGGTTTGGTATACACGAAAATCAATTAGTACTTCGTACCTAAACGGTCCTAACAGTGGAGGGAAAGTGCATAAGGTGTGGATGTAGTGCCTACTTGGCCTACGTGAAGGATGTGGATACGCCAAAACCACAACTGTCTGACGTACCGGTTGTGTGTGACTTTCCAGGTGTGTTTTCAGAAGACTTACAAGGTGTGCCACCGAATCGAGAGATCGAGTTCCAAATTGATTTAATACCGGGTGCTCAACCTGTTGCTAAGGCACCGTATTGGTTGGCTCTAATTATGATGAAGGAACTGATGGAGCATTTGTAGGAGTTGCTTGAAAAGGGGTTCATTAGACCAAGTATCTCTCCATATGGTGTTCCGGTCTTGTTCATGAAGAAAAAGAACGATAGTATGAGGATGAACATTCGCTACCGTGAATTGAACAAGTTAACAGTGAAGAACCGGTACCCATTACCGAGGATTGATGACTTTTTTTATCAGCTCCAAGGTGCCAATTGGTTCTCGAGGATAGATCTCCGATCTGGTTACTATCAGTAGAAGGTGAAGGAGCAAGATATTCCTAAAACAACTTTTTGCACGTGTTATGCACACTACGAGTTTTTAGTTATTTCTTTTGGTTTAAATAACGTGCCAGCGGCTTTTATGGACTTGATGAATCGAGTGTGTCAGCCGATATTAGATAAATTAGTGATTGTGTTTATTGATGATATTCTGATTTATTCGAAGAGTGAGGGTTCCTGTTCGTAGGAAGGATTGCTACCTCCATGTTGCTTGAAGACGCTTCACAACCAACGGATGATTGAGCACTTGATGAAGCCATTTGAGAGATTTTTGATGAGAGCGTTAAAAACAAAAGTATTTATGAGAGCATTTTTGAGATTTTTGAGAGTAGAGAGTGTTATAAGTTGTTATGATTCAACCAAAACATCCAATACATATATATACTAACCTAATGGGTGTATAATGGTAAACAAACCTCAAAAAAGGGTCAAAATAGGTACAAACGGCTATACAGGCGTTACCCAACGATTATATTTTGAAAACCCATTTGAAAACCGGTTTAAAAACTGGTATGGTGACAGTTTATGAACCGGTTTATGAACCGGTTTGGTGACTGGTTTATGAACCAGTTTGTAAACCGAGTTAGGAACCAGTTTGGGAATTGGTTTAGAACCTGTTCGGTTCAGAACCCGATTTCAATTTAGAAAAGGTCAAACCAAGGAGGAACCGGTGGTATGGGTCGGGTTCAAACCAGTTTGGGCCAAACCATTTGGGGCCTCAAACCAGTTTCGGGTTTTCCGGCCAAACCGGTTCCCGAACCGGTTTTTTTGCCCAAGTCTACAATAAGATACATATGTGTAATGTGGAAGAAGGCAAACATGAGGATGCTAAGGTTGAAGTAAAAGCACAAACATTAGATAGGAAATAAATAAGGTTCTTAGGAAAAGGCGAGGGGTGGCTAGTGTATCAAAGAAAATTAGAGAGGGTAGATTGAGATGGTTATTGCATGTGAAGAGAATGTAGGAGAAAATATTAATTAGAGCAATCAAAACTGTCACTGTTTGAGAGGAGGAATGGTAGAGGCAAGCCTAAAATGATATGGTATGAGCGAATTAGATAGGATTTGCTAGAGTTGCACCTCTCTACAGTCAAATTTCAAGATAGTAATTCGTGTAGATGTGTTATTAGGGATAACGACCTATAAAGGAGAGAACATGTCTGTCTTAGGTTTGTAATATGGGCTTAGACTATTACCCTAGACATCAGGTGAAATTTGCATGTTATTTTCGGATATTTTTAAATTTTTATAAAATTATTTTTGATATTTCGGATATCCGAAATATCCAAAATTCTCAAAATCACTATCCGAATCCGAATCCAAAATTTTGGAAATTCGAAGTGTCACACCCTCAAAATCAACGTGTGGAGTTTTACCGCGAGGCGTGTGAACAAACCAGGATCACAGTCAATAGTTACTTAGAACGACTCTATATGCCAACAATAATACAAAATCAACACAAGTTTAAACTTGAAAACTATGCGGAAGCATTTTTTAAGTAAAGAAACCCAAAGTATATAAATGCATACTATGTCAAAACATGCGCCAACCCAATGAGTAAACATTAATAAATAAAACCAACAAAGATGTCTTTAAGATAGAGTCTTAGAATGCATGATGAATCCGTGCAGTGCTCCTAAACGTAAGCGAAGTTAATGACCTAAGAATAGCATACTAAAATGTCAACACAACAGTTAGTGAGTTCAAGATTTGGCGTGCAAATATAAACAATTTAATAGTTGTGATATCTAAGCAGTGCATTGTAACAGATAGCTAGTCTATTAACAATAAATATTAATTCATAGTGATTTCACAATTGAAGCTGACTGTGATAAGTTGTTGCCTCCTGTCATGACTTACCAGGTCATGACAATGTTCATTAGGACAAATTGCACCCGGTTGACCTCGAGTCACACAGGTGCGGCTCGTCAGACCTAGTAGTACTACCCAAATTTCCCCGCTATTCAATATTAATAATTCGAAAGTCTGAGGACTTTTCCAAGGTAAACAACACTATATTAATATTGTACACAACTTAAACATATATAAAGTGTTTGTAAATTACTAGTATGTTATCTCCCCCAAAAGAGATTAAATAAAGAGTGGGGCATGAACTCGCCTAATATGCGTAATGAATACTTAGAGTTTACTTGAAAGAAAGAGTGGACAAACAACCTTCACAGGTTACCTAGATCACATAAGTACATGAGTACGTGCAAACAAAGAACATATGGAACCCGAAGTACACTACAACCAAAGACTCATGGTTTCATAAGAACAGACATGTTTGACCCAGTTGACCCGTTTGACCCGTTGGTGACATTATGCGTTGTAAACCATTTAAGCAAACATAATCATACATCATACATGGTTAACATTCAAATGGATCACATGAGATGCTACATTATCCAGGTGTATTACTTAGATCATCATACTACCAAATATCATACAAGTCATGCAAGTCCCTAACAACTAGCATGCTCAGTGTAAATATAACACAACTAGTGCATCATAAAAAGATCAAATCATGCATGACATATTCATGTGACCCATAACTATGAATTCTCATAAACAGGCTAAAACAGATAATTAACCAATTAAACATTCATACTATCCAAACAACACATTCAACCACAATAACATTCATCCATTAACATACTAGCATGATTCCTATGTCCCAACATGATAAATTCCTCATATGTAAGAATTTGTACAAATAAAGTTTCCTCTTTGGGAAATTACATCTCAAATCCATCAAACACTCAATGTATTCATGAATTCATCACAAATATAACATTTCAAACTCATAACAACATCTAGACATGATCAACAATACCTAATCATCGTAATCCATCAATCATCATGAACAAAAGTTTCCACTTTTGGCAAGGTATAAACTAGACTACATCATACATAGATTTCTTGCACCAAAATCATTATCTAATACTCATGAACCATTATCAAGCATATTACATCACCAACTCTTTGCAATTCATTAACATTCAACATCAAAAGTTTCTACTTTTGGCAAACTATGAACTACAACTTCCATTCCAAGGTTTATAGCATTCATATCAACAACCTAGCACCTAATCATTATCATAAACACATCAACAACATCAATTCATGATCAAATCACCCTTTCATGCAAAATAAAGTTACTATTCTTAGTAACCTATGAACCACACGTCAAAAACATACTTTTGTTGAATAGTCAATGTAAAGAAACATCAATCTAACCACACTAACAACATAACATCATCAAACAATCACAAATAAACACCCAATTCACCAATGTCGACCTAGGGTTTCGGCTAGAATCAAATACCACGAAAAACATGTAGATTTCTAACCTTTAAATGTGTGTTAACTTGTAATTAATGATTCCACGTGTTCTATGCCTTGTAATCGACCAAAACCAATGTATTCTTGCTTGGTCTTGGTTGAAATTGCAATGGTGGAGGTGTGGGAGTAGATCTCACGGCCAAAGGGTGGGGATTAGGGTTTGGGGTTGTTTTATTTCTTTTAATTTTGCATAATTACCATTTAAACCCTTGTGTTTTGTATTTTATAAAAATTAGACTTTAAACTCCATTCTAAAAGTGTTTTTAACTAAGTTATTATATATATAACCTAATAATATCAACTATATATTTTATCTTTACTAAACACCAAGCATACGAACTAATACACACGTTTCCACGTTACGCGATTAATTTGCACAATGAATGTTTAAAACACGCAAACACATAAGCATAATACAATAATCACATTATTGATTAGATTATTACTAGTTTGTCATTATTAATTACTTTAAAGTCACCAACATTCAACGACAACTAGTGTGTACTTACGACACGTGTATGCAAGACTTAACGGAACTAACGGAGTTTGGTAACGTAAAATTACCGGATGTCACATTATCCCCATGTTGAAAGAATTTTCGTCCTGAAAATTGCGTTACATGGTGAGAGTGTTCCATCACTGGTCTACTGCATTGGCACATAGAAAGCGAAATCGAGTGAGTTTTGGATGAGTTGTCACATCATCCCCGTGTTGAAAGAAATTTCATCCCGAAATATAAATCAATACCTTCTTCTGTTGGCATCGTCTTTTTGAATAGTTGAGGGTACTTAAGCTTCATTTGATTTTCTCGTTCCCATGTGAATTCCGGTCCACGTCACGAATTCCAACGGATTTTGACTATGGGTATCTTGCTTTGCTTAAGTGTTTTCACCTCACGGTCCATCAGCTCGACTGGTTCTTCAATAAAGAAAAATTGTTCATCCACTTGAACTTCTTCTAGTGGTACGACCATTGTTTCATCAGTTAGGCACTTCTTTAGGTTTGACACGTGAAATACATCGTGGATTCCACTTAGCGAATCAGGTAGGGCTAGTCGATAGGCCACTGGACCTATTCTTTCCACTAGACCTATTCTTTCCACTATTTCTAATGGTTTGACGTGCCTCGGATTTAGTTTTCCTCGTTTGCCAAAACAAACTACGCCCTTCCATGGTGAAAACTTCAATAAAACTTTGTCACCAACCTGAAACTCTAAAGGTTTCCGTCTCCTGTCAGCATAACTCTTTTGTTTGTCTCGTGCTGCAGCCATACGGTTTCGTATCTGCACAATCTTCTCGGTTGTCTCATGAATCAACTCGGGACCCATCTGTTGACCATCACCAATTTCTGCCCAGCAAACTGGTGATCTACATTTTCTTCCATATAACACCTCGAAAGGTGTTGCCTGTATGCTAGTGTGATAACTGTTGTTATAAGAAAACTCCACCAATGGCAGGTGAATTTCCCAGTTATTCGCGAAGTCAATCACACAAGCACGTAGCATATCCTCCAACGTATGTATGGTACGCTCACTCTGACCATCTGTCTGTGTATGATAAGAAGTACTCATATCTAATCGTGTACCCAAAGATTTCTGTAATGATTGCCAAAAATGTGACATGAAACGAGCGTCGTGGTTAGAAATAATTGAGATCGGTACACCGTGTCTCGAAATGGTCTCTTTAAGATACAGTCGGGTTAATTTCTCCATCTTGTCAGTTTCCTTAATTGCAAGGAAATGAGCAGACTTTGTCAATCGGTCCACGATAACCCATGTCGTGTCACAACCAGTATTAGTCCGGGGTAACTTGGTAATAAAATCCATGGAGATTTGTTCTCATTTCCACATTGGTATCTCGGGTTGTTGCAATAGTCCGGATGGTTTTTGGTATTTCACCTTTACTTTCAAGCAGGTCAAACACTTTCTCACATACGTAGCTACATCCGCCTTCATGTTAGGCCACCAGTAGTGCGCCTTTAGGTCATGGTACATCTTGTCGGATCTAGGATGTATAAAATACTTAGATTTGTGTGCCTCACTCATAACTAAATCCCTTAGATTTGCATAGATAGGCACCCAAAGTCTATCCATGAAGTACCGAATTCCATCCTCCTTCACCACTGGTTGTTTATCCATTCCCCTTAACGACTCAGAACCAACATTTTCCATTTTAAGGCTTCTATCTGTGCCTCCTTAACTTGTTCGGGTAGTTGGGTACTGATAGTAAGTTGTAAAGCTCGCACCCGTTTGGGTTTAGCTGTTTCCTTCCGGCTTAAGGCATCGGCAACCACGTTCGCCTTTCCCGGATGATACCTGATATCACAATCATAGTCTTTTAGTAGCTCCACCCAATGTCGTTGTCTCATATTCAACTCCTTTTGCTCGAAATATGTTGAAGACTCTTGTGATCGGTGTAGATAGTGCACTTGGTACCGTACAAGTAATGTCTCCAAATCTTTAAGGCAAAAACCACTACACCCAATTCTAAGTCATGGGTGGTATAGTTCTTCTCGTGAACCTTTAGTTGTCTCGAGGCGTAGGCTATCACCTTTTCTTGTTGCATCAAGACACAACCCAATCCTTGAATGGATGCATCACA
>BJCM01219915.1:0-10240 GCA_018326385.1 Flaveria bidentis | reverse complement strand
CACCTCCACAGTTATGTTCCCGAGGTTCTCAGTCTTCAACTTCGTAGCATTAGCCTCTGGTGCAATAAACTGGGTACTTGATGACCCAGGCATGTCAGACCCAGAAGTTATTGTTAGTGAAAGAGCCGTTGAACTGGAAAAAAAATCCATCTGAAGGGGTGCTCCTGAACTTTTTGCTCTAGTAGAGGCGTTGTAAAGCGAAGGATTTTGATCATACGTTCCTTTCTGCGACCTGTATTCCATCCTAAGTTACTCCTCTCTTAATTTCAGGATGAAATCATTTATATCTAACTTTGCTAAAATATTGTGCTGTCTTAGGTTAGATACAAATGAATCCCACTTCTCTGGTAACCCATCATCCAAACTGGAAACCTTATCTTCCATCAACGTTTAAACTCCATGAATATGTTGCTCACTCATGAGATGATAGAACTTGATGATTACATCATCTAGACTTTCCTTACTCATTGAAGAGAAGTTGTCAAATTCCTTCTTCAATGCTTTTGCCTTTAGAGCTTTTAATGAAGCATTCCTGTCATAGTGTTTTTCCAAGGCTATATAAAGTTTCTTAGCCTGTTTATTCTAAAAGAATTGATGGAATATATCCTTCGGTATAGACTGAGTTAAGAGGGCTTACACTTTCTTTTATGTGTTATATTTTACCTTATACGTGTCCTTGATCCCTCCCAAAGTCAGTTTCACTCCATCAGCTCATACTGGCATGTCATACCCTGTCTCGATTGACTCCTAGAGGTTGGGATCAACTCTAGTTAAATAAATCTCAAGAAATTGCTTCCATTGAGGGTAATCGTCTAATGTTATTAGCTTTGGGGGTTTATTGTGATTCCCTATCTCATTTTCTAGAAGTAAGAGGTTCTGGATTCGTGTGTCTCTCCATGCAGTAAAAGCTAAGTATTGCTCTTCTATTTGTGTAAACTTATGCGATTGGCCCACTCGTGTGATTGAACTTATTCTTATGCGAATGGACCACTCGTGTGATTGAACTTATGTGATTTGGTCGATCATGCGAATGGAGTATGCGGATGAATTCAATCGTGCGATTGGATTCAGTCGTGTGGAAGCAGAGTGCGGTTGGAGTCTATGCGAATGAAGCTGGTCAGTCGTGTGAATGAACGAGACGACTGAGTTCAATCGTGCGTATGGGGGATGAAAATGAGTTTAGTCATGCGATTGAGTCAATCGTGCGACTGAAGGCTGCTGTTTTTGCAAACACGAATGTTTTGAATACTTTGATGCAAAAATACGAATTTCTTACGAACCCTAATTGCCGTATGACAAATAACGTTAACTTTATGACCCGATGACTTCGAAAACACTTTTTGATACAAAAAGATTGAATTTTTGAGTGAAAAACACGATTTTTAGGCCAAAATCGATTGAATCACATGTAAATCTAGAGCTAAAGCTCTGATACCACTTGTTAGGACCATGTACGGATGGAGTACTAACTAATTTACATGTATACCAACTCAAATAGTGTGGAATCCTATTTTATTGGTGATCCAATCAGTGAGAACGCACGTAGAATCAATCTTAGAATGAAATCTAAACGTTGAGAACGATTGCAATACGATTTTCTGCAATCTATGAACTTGGAACAGGGTCTCTAAGGTCTCTGGACGGCTAGGGTACGAATAGGAGTCGAAATATTGAAAGTGTCCTGTTTTTTCATGAATTAAGTGGTATTTATAGGTTAGGGTTAGTCAATCGTATGACTGGACCATTAGCATGGTTTAGTCGTGCGACTAAAGCATGTGACTAAGTCAATCACACGTCTGAAGGTTCAGTCGTGCGACTGAGTCATTAGTATGTATCAGTCATGCGACTGATCCAGTCTCCTGGTTCAGTCGTGCGACTGGTACATTAGCATGAAGTATTCATTCGTATGGTCCATTGGCATGGTCCATTCACATGAAAACTTCATACGGTTAAGTTTGAATATGTTTCTCAATCATTACTTTACTAAGATCTATTCAAACAACCACAAACCTATATAGTTAGTTCAATATGCGTTAATAAATAATAAACATTAAAACATACACTGAAATATTTAACATTAAGATCATCAATCACATATTCTGTTTCATTCAACTCATACATTTCATTTCTAATTAGGACATGACAAACATATTACATTAAGATCGTAAACTAGGTACATATGTATCAACAAACTCCCCCTTGGACCTAGTTTCCTTCTTCATCTAGCATCTTTGATTAGCTCGTCAAACTTCTTATGCCTCTCCTCGACTGTGACTCCAGCATGTATTTGGAATGCAAAATAGAGACTTATCACGTTTTGAAACTAGAGGGCCTGTACCATATCCTGCGTATCATAGAATAATGGCCACCTGTATAAAGTATAAACATCACTAGCTGACAGGTTAGTTAGCCACATTGGGTCAAATACCCGGATGGTCTCCATTTGGCGCTCTTTCTGCAATACTATGACCGTTTCACCTTTTCTCCAATCATAATACCACCACTTGAAGTGGGGAGTAAAGTCATGTGGCATTTCCCTCATGGGGATCTTTGACATAGTGCACGGAGGACTCCACTTCAGCACCACTTTGGGTTTCCAGTCCTTGGGTCCACCTCCAACCTTCGAAACATACACTGAAACATTTAACATTAAGATCATCAATCACATATTCTATTTCATTAACTCATGCATTTCATTTACATTTAGGACATGACAAACATATTACATTAAGATCGTAAAGTAGGTACATATGTATCAACATTACACTGGATCAATGTGATCATGAATTTCCCAAATGCATAAATTTTAGCATGGACTTTTAGGTAACGATTGGACCTTTCTCTGTTTGAAACTTATGATTTCTGAAATTTCTTTTATAGTGGTCTAATGGTTTTTCCTAAGTTAAACTACCTTTCCCGATATAACTTGAAGAAACTACTAAATTCTCATACTATTGCTTATTGATACGTCTGGTTATGGATACTATTAGGATATCTAATACTATTTCAATAACTACTACTATAAGTACTATTATTAATTACAATCATGAGCAATGAGAAACCAAATCACTCATGATATTTCTTACAGGATATTAGAGGGTGACAAAGGAAAAGAAAGGGCATACCCAACTGACGATAACACACCAACATGGAGTCTTAGGAAGGCGACACAATGAACAGGGTACAAGGAATACATGAGGAGATGCGGATATCTAGGCTCGATGTCTGTCACATTTGACAACACTTAGCCATCAAAAGACTCTTCTTCAACATCCCCCTTTAGGAGCCGGACACGCTCCCACTCACCACATGTCGCAGCACCCACTCCAATACCACCCAAATACCAAGAACTGGATGCCACCTAGGCATAACATGCATTATGTCCCTAGTGTGCTAGATGGAGACCGGTACTCCCAGTCTAGCTGCCAGACATGCGACGTAGGTCCCTTCGATATTGCACTGGATGAGATTTTGATGATTGTTTGTCGTCACGAGCTGACACTCCAGCACGCCATTCGGACATCTCAGTCCGCCTAGTTTTTGGCTATGATGGCTTTACAGATGAAGAAAAGGAAGAAGAGCTCAAGATGGGTAGGGTGGCTGAAGAAGAAGTCCATGTGAGAGCGTGGACAAGATGTGGGATTATCTTTCTTTTATATAGTTGAAGAAAACTATTTCTATTATTAACTAGTACTATTATTATTATTATGGGGGTGATGGCACCTTCCAACTTGTAAGAGTGTAGATACATGTGTCCCTAGTTTTTGAAATGTTATATGTCTTTATTGTCTTACACTTATGTAATAGTTAGGTACTTAATGAAATGTAAATGTTTGGTTATGTTTATAATGTTTATTATTTCATTAATGAGTTGTTTAACGCATATTGACTTAATTATATAAGTTTGTGGTTGTTTGAACTAGTATAAACAATGTAATGATATTGAATACATTCAAACTTAATAATATGAAGTTATCATGCGAAGGCCCATGCTAATGGACCATACACATGAAAAACTTCATGCGAATGACTCAGTCACACGACTGAACCAGGAGACTGGATAAGTTGTATGATTGTAACAGAAGATTGGCTGAGTCGCACGACTGAACACTCAGTCGTGCGAATGGATCAACCGCATGACTCAATCGCACCACTGAACCATGCTAATGGTTCAGTCGCCCGAATGAGGAACCCTAACCTATAAATACCACCTAATTCGTGGAAAAATATAAGCATTGAACACACTTCAACTCCAGATGTACCCTAGCCGTCCATAGACCTCTAAGAACATACTCTAAGTTCATAGATCATGGTAGATCGATTCCTAATCGATTCTTAACGTTTAGATTCAATACATAATTGTTTCTACGTGCGTTTTCACTGATTGGATCGCCAATCAAATCGGATTCCGCACTATTTGATTCAGTATAAACATTAATCAATTAGTATTTCATTCAATACACGATCCTAACAAGTGGTATGAGAGCTTTGGCTCTTGATTACGTGTGATTCAATCGTTTTTTATACAAAAATTGTGTTTTTTCACTAAAAACGTAATCTTTTTGAGTCAAACGGTGTTTTAGACGTCTCCTTATCATAAAGTTCAGTTTTTATAGCATACGGCGATTAGGGTTAGTGAAAATTCGAGTTTTTGCGGGCAAACCACGTTAAACTTACAAATTTTCGAAATCCAGCAGCTTCAGTCGTACGATTGACTCAATCGCACGACTGAACTCATTCGTATTCCCCATACGCACGATTGGACTCATTCGTACGGCTGAGAACTCTATTCGGATTGTTCAACCACATTTGTTCATTCGGCCGACTAACTCATCCGCATTAGTTCATTCAGCCGACTGACTCATCCGCATTAGTTCATTCGCACGCTTGAACCATCCGCATAGTTCAATCGCCCGAATAGTCCAATCGCATACATTCATTCGCACACATAAAACAGTTTGGTTTAAAATATTAAAGTTCATAGCAATGGAGGACCAATATTCAGCATTTACAGCAGGGAGAGACTCACGTGTTAGACTCCCAAAGCTTATTATGTTAGACAAATACCCACAATGGAAGCAACGTTTCAAAATCTACTTAAATGGAGTAGATACAAATCTGCGGGAGGCTATAGAGTCGGGGTACAATATGCCAGTGGGAGCTGACGGTGTCAAACTTACACTTAGTGGCATGACTTTTGGACAAAAGGAAAAACACAATGCTGAAAAGAAAGTATATGCTTTGCTTACAAAGTCTATTCAAAAGGATATTTTCCATCAATACTCGAAGTATACACAAGCAAAGAAACTATAGGATGCATTGGAGAAAAGGTATGACGAAAATGCATCACTCAAGGCTATTAAGGCTAAGGCTTTGAAGAAGGAGTTTGACAAATTCTCTTCAATGGGTAAGGAAAGCCTAGATGACATGATCGATAGATTCTATCACTTGATGAGTGAGATGCACACTCATGGGGTAACGACGTTGATGGAAGATAAAGTGTCCAACTTTGCTAATGGATTGGCAGAGAAATGGGCTTCCTTTGTCTCAAATCTCAGACAGAATGGTATGCTAACGAAGTTAGATATCAATTATTTCATTTTGAAACTGAGAGAGGAAGAGCTAAGGATGAAGTATAGAGCCCAAAAATCTAACTATGATTAGAATCCTGCGCTTTACAACACCACTCCTCAGGCCAAGACATCTGGAGCACCACTGCAGACTGCCTTTGTGTCAAGCTCAGCTGGTCCAGCTCAAGGTTCTACTTCGTGGTCAGAAACATCAGGGTCATTTGGTACCCAACTTATGATTCCCGAAGCCAATGCAGCAAAGCTGAAGACCAAAAACTTTGGAAACATGACAGTTGAGTTGGTTATAGAGCACATGGATCTTTTAGCTGCTGTAGTCCACTCGTATGATGGACTAATTGCTGGAAAGATTAGGAACTGCCACCTGGCTAATGAGAACTACGAGCAGGTGGACGAGACTGAGTTGGAACGGATGGATATTATGTGGGCCTTAGCGAGTGCTGTCCGACGAGCTAAGAAGTTTGTCAAAAAGACCAGATAGAAAATGTTTGCGACTAAGGACACTACCTTTGGCTTCGATAAGTCAAAGGTGACCTGTTTCAACTGTGGCGAGAAACGGAATTTTAAATGGGAGTGCGTAAGGACACTACCTTTGACTGCTAACAAGGATGAAGGACAGGACTGGAGCTTTCGGTTTGTCTCACTGGGAGAATCCAACATCGCTAGTGTGGAAGATATAGATGACGATTCCGCTAGTGAAGAGACATAGCAGTAGAGATCGCGATGTCTAACTCTGAAGAAACTGCACCAATGGTCAACCACCTGCCTGAAGAAGGAACAACTACAATAACATCAAAATCACCAAAACAAGAAACACCAGACTCTGCTCTAATGGCTGATTCATCTACACCTCCTCAGGTAAGTACTACTGACCAACTATTTAATAATCATGCTTGTTCTGATTGTAATAAATTTAGGGAAAGCATAGATTTAAAACTTGCTAGGTTATTAGATCATAATGATAACCTAGTAAAGGACTTACAACTGTGCACTGAAGCTAATAGTGTACTAAAACAAAATGAACACGGTTACAAGGAAAAGATAGACCTATTGAACAAACAACTTAGGGAAACAAAAGTAGTTGCATTTAACCAAGCTAATGACATTAGGTACTATCTTAACTCCCTAGAGGACACTAAGAAGCAAAAAGCAGTTTTATAAGTAGAAGTTAATTCCTTAAAGCAAAAGCTGCACAGCTGGACAAACTCATCTCATATTGTCCAAAACTTAGTGAGAGAAAGAAACAACGGGGACGGATTGGGTTATAAAATGGTTCCACCACCACCTGAGGCCTTGATGAACACAAAAAGTAATCCAATTAATAATAATCCAATCAACAATCATGTGGTGTCCACTCCTCTTGTTAGTGACCCAGATTCCACAAGTAAATCAAATGAATCTGGTACTAAACAAAAGGAAGCCACTTCAAAGGCAATAGGCAAAATGCCTTGTGTTAACCTGGAAAAAGAAATTGAAAAGGTTAATTTAAAGTCAGGTTCAAACAAAGTCAAATCTGAACCTAAAAAGAATATTAATGTTAACAAATCACGTGCATCATGTCAAAGTCCAGGTAAACAAAATGTAAAAGATGTAAAACCAGGTAAAGCAATTAAATTTGTAAAACCAGACTATACATCTAACCAAGAACTGTCTCAATCCAAACAGAATAAGGTCAACTGTGTGTCACCTATATCTCCACAAAAACAAATAAATCGTAAAGTTGAAAGCAGATCCTGCTACAATTGTGGAGAGTACGGACACATTGCGTATCATTGTCCTTATTATCAGACACCAAGGAGGAAAGTTGAACTTCAAGAAGCAAAACCTAGCTCTTTTAAGAGGAACTCATTGACGCCTCCTAAAAGAGATAGTGAACACAAAGTTCAACCCATTAGCCAGTTGTCTGTTTATCACAAACATGCCTTACACAAATCTAGCTTATGGAAGGAAAAATCCACCTCAGTATTTGAAAAAGAGAACAAACAGACATCTGAGTTTCACTCATCCTCGAACGGTCAATGGGTTGAGTTTAAGATGTGTGATGCCTTGGGGAAACCCAAGCCAGTGAAGGCTTGGGTTCCTAACCTAAACTAACGTTTTCATTGGTTGTGTAGGGTGTTCGCTATAGTGCTGAAACTAAAACATGGATTGTAGATAGTGGAGCATCCAGGCACATGACGGGGAACATGGCTTTCTTATCAAACGTCAAACAAATCAAAGGAGGGCTTGTTTCATTCGCTGGAAACAAAGGTGGGTACATCACAGCCCAAGGGGAAGTGGGAAATTAGAAAGTGAAGTTTGACAAGGTAAACTATGTCCAACAACTGCAAAATAACTTACTTTTTGTTTCTCAAATATGTGATAAAGCCTTCAAATTAGTCTTTAACAACAAGAAGTGCTATGTTCTGAAAAAGGACTATGTGATCCCGGAGGATCAAGTCCTAATGACAGCTTCAAGATATAAAGATCTTTATGTCTTGGACCTTTCAACAGCCTCCACAACGGATCATGAAGTTCCTTGCTTTTTGTCAAAAGCTACGGAGAAGGATTCCATCTCCTGGCATAGGAGAATGGGACACATAAATCCTTGGAAGATGAATCACTTGATCCAGTATGATCTAGTGAGGGGGAGTCAATGTAAAAAACATCCAACTTCTAGATTTTTGTGTTGCATGCAAGAAGGGCAAACAAATGAAGAAGTCTCATAAGGAAAAGAAAGTTCATTCCATTGAACTTCTTCTTGAACTGCTTCACAGGATTTGTTTGTTCCAGTCAGCACAAGAAGCATCGCAGGCGACTTGTACTGCTATGTTGTTACTAATGACTACTCAAGATTCTCTTGGGTAATGTTTCTGAAGTCCAAATCAGAAGCATTTGAATCCTTCAAGGAATTAGTAACTACACTGGAGTCCTTATACAAGCTGAAAGTACGTCAAGTGCGCTCAGACAACTGAATCGAATTCAAGAATCAGTGGATGGATGCCTACTGCAAGGAGAAAGGAATTGTGCATCAATCTACCTCTACATACACTCCTTAGATGAACGGTGTTGCTAAAAGGAAGAATCATAGCCATCGAAAACACGGACTATGCTAGTAGACTCGAAACTGCCTATCCAATTCTGGAATGAGGTAGTTGCTAATGCATGTTACCCGCTTAATAGAGTTCTGGTAGTTAAACGCCATGGAAAAACGTGTTACGAGTTACTATAGCGAAGTAAGCCTAACTTAGAGTATCTCGAGCCGTTTGGCGCTCCGTGCACCCTTCTGAAGAAGACACAGGAAGGAAAATTCAGCGAGAAGGTAGATGAAGGCATCTTTCTAGGATACAACATACCGAACAAGAGAGTTTACAACAATTCAACGGGTCTAGTAGAAGTGTGGTGTAACATTGATGTTCAGAGATACACCACACCACCTGCTGTAAAAGGACCCGCCTTCTTTTTTGACTATGATGGATTCTTCTAATCCTTCAACATACCACTCTCCACTCCTGATGATGAGTTAGCAATAAAGATGATGTATGATGTCCTTAACCCACCATCTTAGGAATCTACATCATCCGGACTACAAGGTGAATCATGTAACAACTCAAGGGCAACACTTTACGATAGTTACTCCTCCTCTGATAAAGAAATGATGGAGACTGATCAGAACGACCACAAGGAACAGGTTCCTACTACCGTAAGTCCATATGCATCTGAGATTGATGCCTCTGAGTCTTCGAAACCTCAGACTCCTACTTCCTCAGATACTTGACCAAATGTTCATAATCTTGATTCTGAGGTAGTTATTCCAACAACTCCTGGATCACCCCTAAATGTCTATCATCCTTTGGATAATGTCATTGGGGATGTGAGGTCAGGAGTTCAGACCAGAAATCAGCTGTACTTAGCTGATTTTGCCTCGGTAATGGAAAAGGGATACCTTCACGATGGTGCATATTGTTGCTTTGTGTCTCAGTTTGAGCCAAAGTATGTTAGTGAAGTCCTGAATGATAAGGCATGGGTGAGTGCCATGCAAGAAGACCTTCTTCAATTCAAGAAGTTAGGTGTATGGACTCTGGTGGATAGAGCTAAAGGTGCTAAGGTCATTGGCACCAAATGGGTTTTAATTCAAGAAAGATGATCAAGGCGTGATCATAAGAAAAAAGACCCAACTTGTGGTTCAATGATTTCGACAAGTCAAGAGCATAGACTGCATTGAAGTGTTTGCACCCGTGGCAAGAATGGAAGCAATTCGTATCTTCCATGCCTATACATCATACATGAAGATTAAAGTTATCAACTTGATGTGAAGAGTG
The DNA here is from genome assembly GCA_018326385.1 of Flaveria bidentis. NCBI lineage: Eukaryota > Viridiplantae > Streptophyta > Magnoliopsida > Asterales > Asteraceae > Flaveria > Flaveria bidentis. Next base: position 351 of record BJCM01219915.1, on the reverse strand, counting down.
CATTCATTCATGGTGAAATCCGAGAGACAGTGTACGTCAGTCAACCCAATGGATTTGAGGATCCATATCATCAGGACAGAGTTTACGAACTCGACAAAGCTTTATATGGGCTTCATCAAGTTCCCAGAGACTGGTATGAGAAACTCTCGACTCACCTTATGAAACACGACTTTCACATAGGTGTTATTGACTGTACACTAGTTATAAAAGAAAAATATGGAGATTTACTGCTTGTTCAAATCTATGTAGATGACATAATCTTTGGTTCAAAGAACGAAGATCTATGTAAAGAGTTTGAAGCAGTAATGAAGGCTGAATTTGAAATGAGTGCAATGGGGGAGATGAAATTCT
>BJCM01219896.1:0-32054 GCA_018326385.1 Flaveria bidentis | reverse complement strand
AACTGCAGATAAGTTAAATTGTATAGAGGGTCCCACATCATTGAATAAATGAAATTAATGTGTCTGAGAGAGTATAAATGATGTTCTTTGTCTTCAATATTCATTATTCACTTTTTCAAAACACTTTTTCAGACTTAAAAAAATGCACTCAACAAAATTTTCCCCCTCTCTGAAACATTCAAAATCACCGAATCAAAACATCAAACAAACACATAATCCTGATCTCAGATCATTGTGTTCAAGGTAAAACATGTTTTAATGATCAATAATGAACTGTTTGATTCTTGGTTATCCTCACAACTGTTTGCATTCTCATGTCAATAATGTTGATTCTAACATAATCTTCTTTATTTTTATGAAGAGAGCACAATGTGTGTGCTTTCTTAAATCTTGACGATCCTGTTTCAGAAGGATGTCAAGACATTATACGATATCTAAGAAAATCTAGGCTATTTTATGCCTTGTTAGCAAAGCCGCTGATACAACAATTGAATATTAAAGACTTCTGGAACTCCACAAGAATAGAAGAAGATGGAGAAGTTATCGCGGTGGAAGTGAAGAATCAAAGACTGAGGATGAATGAACAGACAGTAAGGAAGGTTCTAGAGTTGGGAGATCTAGAAGCTAGACTGTAACATCTTGAATTTTCGTTAACTAAGTGTTAACTTTGCTTAATCTTGTAAGGGCCATTGTGGCCATATACAAAACTTATGGGTCAATTATGCTTATTGTCTTAATTGTTTTAATTCATTAACTTGAAAGTTTATAATGTTAATTATTACTTAATAAATAATTAATGTTCTTAATAATACCAAATTATAATAGTCATACTAATGATAATAATAATAACGTTATTAACAAAATTAATAATAATAATAACAATAACAATAGATATAATAATAAAAATAATAGTAATAATACTAATAATAATTTTAATTTATAAAAATTACTAATCTTTGAAAAGGTTTAAGTTAATTAAGTTCAGGGGTTAGTTTTTCCAATTTATAAGCCTTAAAAGAAAATAATTGCATAAATAATAAACAAACCAAACTACAAGGGGTGAAAGTGTAAATTTAATAAAAACCCAACCAAATTCCCCTCCCCCCCGATTTTCCGGCTGTCGGTCCGGCCACCTTCGTCCGGACTCCGGCAAGGTGTAAACGCGTGTTTTAATGCACAATTCGATACCCAACCATTCCAAATCGAGCCTAGAACATGAATCGAACCTTTAACCGTCTAATAATTGGTTCGAAATGTTAGTTTATAAAGTACCCGATTGAAACCGATGTATAACATGCGATTTCACCTAAAATTCGATGAATTGAACCGTTAAATCATTTGGAAACGTACATCTAATCATTATGATACTAAATGTATGTTTTAATTCGAGATTAACAACCAATTAATCACAGAATTATAACCGAAACAAACGAAGCAAAACGAAACCTGTTCGGGACTGAATCAACTAAATTGGACCTATATAACAGAGGAGAATCATCAAATTCGATTCCTTTAGACCCTTGATACACTCAATTTATAGAAAAATACAACGCAAACTCGAAATAAACCTCGTGTTCATCGCGAAAGAACCGAAGCTAAATCAAAGTAAACCATATCAATTCGCACATAATCGGGTAAGATAATCACACCTACATACTCGTATTAACTTGGGAAACAAAAGCCCTATGAGTCAGATCATTAGCAACACTAATTTGATCTTCAATTTTGGTTTGAATTAACCTAGGGTTCATTCGATTTGGGGCTGTTTTGAAACTGGTGTTTTTAAGATTTGGAAACCAAGTAAAACCGCGCCTAAAGCCTTGGTTTACCAGTTACCCACCCACCCTATCAACATAGAGGTCCCGGGTTCGAACCCGGGCACCCATTTATTATTTTTAAAAAGCCTTTTTAGCCTTAATTCAATTATAGAAAAATGTTATTTAATATAAAAATGGCTTTTATAAACTTCAAATAATTATAAAGGTCATTAAATAATTTCTGTAATTTTCTAAGTTTAATTAAATAAATATCCTTGTAATAAAACAATTTAACAAAGATTGTTTTTGAATAACTTCGTAAAATAAATAGATTTTAAATAATAATTAATATATTATTATTGGTTTAAACGTTTCTTTTCATCTAATATTGTTTAAATCATCATTATGTCAAATAATTACTCGAATATTATATCTAAACTTTATTAATTATTATAAATGTTTTAATTTCTCCTTCTCTATATTTAGACATATAAAGAATATATATATATTTTTAAAAAGTACTTATAAAATGCCCAAATCCACTTAAAACCCTAGCCCTCATTAATTCGCTAAACTTAATACCATTAAACTTAAATCTTGTAAAAATGTGCATACTTAGGTACCTTGTGAAGTACTACGTTGGAACGTTGCTTATTATATTTTCTTATTAATCATTATTCCATGCTTATTTGATCAAGTGAGAATTTCTATACCCCTTTTTTCATATTTTTATACTTTGGGGTGAAACATGTTACTTTATAATCATTGCTTTTGTAAACGTTTGATTCTTGTAAACTTATGGCAATTTACTTGTGTGTTGTGGTTAGTTGAACTTTGTAGCTACCATGTAATGTCGAATATATATACAATCATTAACTATTGCTAGCCTGGTGACGTCATAGATCTATGGGCCTGATAAGCTTGCTTGGTTGATCCAAGTATACTTAGCTAATCGTATATACTTGTAAACGTTTGAGACTTGTAAAAATCTGCCATGGTTTGATTGTGCATTCTGTCTTACATCCCTAGTTGCTTTGTTCTCTAACTTACAACATGAATTGCCATTTTTTATATATTTATGTATTGAAAACTATGAAAATCTCACCAACATTATGTTGACCATTTATTTTTATCATGTTTCAGGAAATACTCAAGTTTGATCGCCACTTTCGAAGCTTGTTCAGACCTAGGAATAAACCTAGTTAAATAAACAAATGAGCTTGTTATATTTCTTATTATGTTTGTTAACTTTTTTTACTTGAGACTTATGTTTGTATTGCTACAATTGAAACTTATGATTAACATATTTGGATTTAATAATAGCGTTATGTGACTGTGAACGATCTTAACTCTCACTCCTCGATGTTTCCGCCGTCAAGGTTGGGGTGTGACATGGACACCCTGATGTGTTTGAAAATGAATACATAGAGAGAGTATTCAATCTAATGGGATATAATGGTGACTTTGAGAAGGGAGACATCAAGACAGGAAGACTGTGCAAGCCATACAGATTTCTCTATCACACTTATCTTAAGTGCATCTCTAACAGGAAATCTGGACTTGACATATTTCCAAGGCACATTTCTTTGGGAATCATTGGTATCTTTGAGGAAAGAACATAAAACTACTCCAAGTACATCTTCAATTGTCTATGTGACCACATCAAAGTTTAAAAGGCTAACAAGATGTACATGTTTCCAAGATTTCTATAACTGATCATCAATGCTAATTTGCCTGGGATTGCTATAGATGGTGATGTGTTTGTTCAAGCACACCTAGGGAGATTTGTTTCGAATAAGATAAGTGGAAAGTATGAAGGAAGAGACATGCCCATTTTTGTTCATGTGGTAGATGCAAATGCAAATATTCCTTAAGAATTAATATGGGCAGAGTTCAAGAGAGTTCATCTACTAACTTTGTGCAAGCCTCATCCTCATCTCCTCAATCACCCATTTACCAACAACTTCAAACACCTCAATCACAATCTCCAGACAGCCAAAACACTCAACCAATCTCTCCATTCCACCCTTTATCACCTAATCAACCTCAAACACCCCAATCATAGTCACTAGCCAGCCAAAATACTCAGCCAATCTCTCCTATTCATCCTCTTCCATCAAATCATTCTCCAACCACAAAAAAGCAATCCACTAAGAGATTTTACACAGGGGAGACAGTCTTAGCCTCACATGCCAGTATTGTTCAATTGTCACTAACCAAGAGTGAATCCCTTATCCATTCAAACAATACTGAACCAGTCTCTCCAGTCATTGACCATCAGCAACAACACCAACCACATCTAGACAAGCGGAGCAAGCAGTTGAGTCAAGTTCAAGCTCAGCTAGTGTAGCACCTGAAGATGTTAATAATGATGAGATTGCTGTTCAACATCAGAAAGAAGAAGAAGCCAACTATGTGGATGTAATTCCTTACAATGAAAATGATCTCAGTGATGATGATATCCCAGTTAAAAAAAGTTATTTGGTTGCTAAATACAACAAGCTTGTTGTCAAGTCTAACTGTAGAAAGTAAAGAATTCAAGAGCTGAAAGAGATGATAAAAGAAAAGGATGATTAGCTGATGCAGCATGAAGCAAGAATCAAAAGATTAAGAGAAGATGCACAACACAACAATGAAGTGATTGATGCTCTTCTTCAACAAGAATCTGAGCTCAAAGAATCAGTGAAGTGTGAGAGCGATGAAAATAAGAAGCTGATGTTGAAACTTGATCAAGTAACCGACTATCTCTTTGCTTAATCAGCTTTGTTGAAATGGAAAGAAGAAGAGCTTGAGGAGATAAAAATTAAAATCTATGTGCAGGAATCAAATTTTGCTCCTGCCACAAATCAAACAAAAAAATCTTTCGAGACCAAAAAGCAAATCATTCAATACACAAGAAAAAAGAAGTACTTGGGTTTTGTGAAGAAGGAAGTGACTGAAATACAAGATTCATCCAAAAGGTCAAAATCTATTGAATCTTCATCCTTAAAGCCTATGTCTACTACTGAAACAATAAGTGATGATGAATGGAATGAGCTCACAAAAGATGAATCTGCCAAAGATCAGAAAGAAGAAAAGGTTGATGACCTACTGACCACTAAGACATACTTGAAGAAAGACAAGAATATTCCATGTTCATGACTTTAATCAATCATGGATTCCCTTATGACTTGGTAGAAAAGCTAAACATGAATGAAATGAAGGATCTGCTGAAAGAGTTTGAGCTTGCCAGATTCATAATTCCAAATTTTAACTATGAAGCATTCACAACTTTTCAATCCATTCAGATAATCAAGAAAGATCTAGGGCACTGTGATACAGCTAAGCTTAGCAAGTACAATATGGTCTGTTGGCTACAAGGTCACAATTTCAAGGCACATGAGCTCAAACGAAGAGCAGATGGTGAGCTAAGAAGAATGATGAATCATGTCATGGCTGTTGATCTTGACACTGGAGTAAGATTCAAAAAGTGCTCCAAATCCTTTATATGAGCAAAAAAGCAAGCTCCCTGCTGATCCTATAACTGTTGAACCTAAAGATCAGCACAAAGGGAAAAAAATCTAATCAGAGAGCCAAGAGTTGTCATCCCTGGAAAAGTGTGGCCATTAGGCACAACTGTTAGAGAGATTACTAAAAGAAAATCATCTCTAATCCAGTTGTTTGATCACATTACAACATCCACTTCTACTGAGGAAAACAAGATTATGGCATGGAAATTTGATCCCGAATGGGACTGTGATATAATCAAGAGGACATCTGGGAGAGATAAATACTAAAATTTGATTAAATCTGTATTATTGCTTCTTGATGCTGATATACGTGATCTTTAGAGCTTAATTATCTCAAACTATCCGGTAAGCCCAAGAGAAAGATAATTCTCTGTAGCTTTTGGAAAGTTAAAACAAAATTCAAGGATGTTGTTCTGAAAGAAGCTAGAAGAGAAGATGACGAGCACAAGAAAAGAAGCAAAAAAAGATCAAAATCTAACTCCTCTTCACTGATTGATGATGAATTCTTGAGGAGAGTTGGATATTCAAACAAAACGACAGCCACAATCAAGCATATAGAAGGTACTCAATATACATTTCCTATAACTAAATGAGGATATGATGAGAGAACTAAAGAGCTGGTGCAGTTAAGGAATGAAGAAACAAAGAAAGCTAAAACTATCAGACTCTTTGACCTAGTTGAAATCAAGCTACTCCACCCCAACTACACTTCATATCTACATGACAAATTCTTTCCAAAGCTAACTGATGAAAGAGCCCAACATGATCTATGCCTGTATGTGCATATGATTCAAGTAATTAATTAACTACATGCAAAGGCATATAAGAGAAGAAGACATGAAGTTGGATTGCTGAAAGGAGCTAACATCAAAGAAGGTGTCCTAACTAAGGATGTTAGATGAAGATGAGCTTGTACTTATCAATAATAAAAATGTTATGGAAACTCTCACAACAGAAGAAGACATTTTGGGTCTAAAATCTAAGACACCACAAAGAATATGAAGAATGGAAATCAAGTACAAGTACTATGATCAAAAGAATGCAGTGTCATACTTCAACAAGAACATGGTGTCTAGAATGAAGGAGATTTTAGTTTTGAAGAGTTGATTACAAGTGTCTAACCCTAAGGGGGAGTATTGTTAGATCTAGGAACTATACTACTAGATCATTTTGTATAGGCTTAGAACTTTAATCAATATTTGTAATTAACAATTGTAAATCATTATTATGTTGTATGCATTATATATAGGTTAACCCGTATGTGTATTGATCTGTGTACGATTGTAGGAACAAACATAATTCTTGGTCAATTACCTTAATTGACTAAGTGTAAGAAATATCTACGGATAAACATTTTTGTTCATCTGTAGATATTTTTCTTACAAAATCAATCATCCGAAGATCTTCTGCAGATGAACAACCCACTAAAGTCAGAAGTGAAGATTCCTACGGAAGAAAAAAGTACATTCGGAAGAACAAGACTCCTTCCAAAAAACAAACATCTACGGAAGACTATATTCCTGCGAAGTCCAAACACTTGTATTTAATAATACAAGTGTTACAAGTCAACATGATAGTTGTGCGAATCCCAAGAGATCCAATGTTTCTTTAACAGAAACACATGTGCCTATAAATATGGTTCCTAGGTTTCACATCAAGGGGACGGAAATGAAGACAAGAAGACTGACGATCACAAACAACCAAACATCAAATCACACAAACGCAAACCCTAGAAGCCATCACATCAACATCAATACATTCAAACCAATTTTATTTCATTCATTGTTTATTCATCTGTAATCATTAACATGTTTTAATGAAATACATTTGAACTAAATATCTTTGTTCGATTATTAATTTGTGTTCATCTTTATCAATAATCATTATTGTTGATATTGAATTTCGTAAAAAACTATTAAACAAAGTTAATGTTGATTTCACAAACATTGACTTGACTCAAGATTAACTCTAATAATTCCTTATTGTGAACCTTGGATTCACACCATCATATGGTTGAAAGGGATTGTAGAGAACCATAACATCATCTTATCTGCTACCCTGACAACTCACAAAAGGTTCCTTTCATCACCTTTTTGGAGACACCAATGGAGAGTTACACTCAAGGAAGTTCATTCCAAGAGCCAAGCTCTTCACAAGCCTTTGTGTTTGTTGATGAAAGCACATGTGTATTTCTCTTCACCCTTGAAGATGTTGATTGTATCCATCCAGATGATCTAGAGTATATGGAGATAGTTCAACAAATGGCTCTTCTCACTCACAGATCCAAGAAGTTCTAGATGGAAAGTTTGGGCTAGACAAGAGCAAGGTAAAGTTTCCGAGCCGTACAGTCAGTGGAAAGTTTGGGCTAGACAAGAGCAAGGTAAAGTTTTACAAATTTAACCAAATGGGATACTTTGCTAGAGATTGCAAGGCACCAAGGACAAATGGTGTCCATGCATAAACCAGACCAAACTACACTAGCAAAGCCAACAGAATGAGAAGCCAAAGCAGTAAACTGTAGTTGTTGAAGAATGAGGCTTTGACTGGAGCTCTCATCTGGAAGATGCATCTCTAAATCAAGCACTAATTATGAATCCAAGGATCACATGTTAGATTGGAAACAAGTTAATGATTGCAGAATGATCATTAACTGTTGTTTAATTGTTTAATAAATAAATATCAAATTGAATAAATATTAATTATGAAGAACAAAATGATATAAACATAATAAGTAAACGAACAAGATTTTATTCAAAAGAATTTCATTAAAACTTGTTAATGATTACAGATGAATAAACAATGAATGCTATGAATAAAGATTGCTTCAAATGTGTTGATGTTTGTGATGTATTGATATGACGGCTACTAGGGTTTGTGTTTGATTGATTGTGTGAATCGATGTGATATTTGGTGTTTGTCGTCTAGTCGCTCTAGTCTCCCTAGTCTCACGTGTATGTTGAAGTGAAACCTAGGACTTGTATTTATAGGGATTTACATTTCTGTTAAGGAAAGAACAAATCTCTTAGGATTTGTGATTGACTTGTTGACTTGAATCACTTGAGTCATTTAACTACAAGTGTTTAGTCTTCGCAACTATGTTGTCTTCCGCAAGTATCTGCTCTTCCGCATGGGTCTTCACTTGAACTTCAGAGCTGGTTGTTCATCATTGAATGGTCTTGTACTCTTATCGTCACTGATGTTCATCCGTAGATTTTCTTTTGGATGGATTCCTTGTTAGAAAGATATTTACGGAAGAACAACAATGTTCATCTGTAAATGTTCCTTACACTTAGTCATTTTCAGAAATTGACCAAGTATAATGATTGCACCTATAGTTATACGCATAAATCATCACACATATGGGTTAACCTATATAATAATGCATACATCAAAATAATGAATTACAAATATTCATTACAGATATTGATTAACGTTCTAAGCCTATACAAAATATCCTAGACCTATTGTTCCTAGATCTAACAATACTCCCCTTAGGCGTAGACACTTGTAATCGAATTTTCAAAACCAAAAGCTCTTTGACCCTTGACACCATTTTCTTGTTGAAATATGACACTACATCCTTTTGATCATCGTAATTTTACTTGATATCCATTCTACATACCTTTTGTAATGTCTCAAAGCTCAATTCCAAAATGTCTTCTTATGTTGTGGAGTTTCCAATACATTGTTGTTGTGGACTATCTACAACTCATCTTGTTCATACATTCTCAATTCACTCACTTCCTTGAACTTTGTTCCAATCAACTACCCTGCTTCATACTTCTGTACCTTATAAGCCTTGGCATGGAGTTTATCAATGACTTGAATGATATGCATATACAAGCATAGGTCACTTTGGGCCTGATCATTTTTAAGTTTTAGGAAGAACTTATCATGTAGGTAAGAAGTGTAGCTTAGATGCAGAAGTTTAATTTTAATTGGATCAAACAATCTGATACTCCTTGCTTTCTTATTTTCTTCATTTTTAAGCAGCACTGGCTCTTTAGTCTTCTCCACATATCCCTACTCTATTATGGGAAGAGAGTATTGATTTCCTTTAATGATCTAGATAAAAGTTGTTTTTCTATTTGAGTATCCAACTCTCCTCAAGAACTCATCATCAACCAATATGGAGGAGTTGGATTCTGATCTTCTTTGCCCTTGATTTCTTCTGTTCTGCTTAGCATCCTCCCTTCTTTTCCTCTTTCAATACATCATCTTTGAACTTAGTTTTTACCTTTCCTACTGCTATAGAGAAATCTCTTCCTATTGGATTTATTAGATAGTTAGAGATGATTAAACTTGTAGATCATGAATATCAGAATCAAGGAGAGTCAATATTGTTTCTACTAAATGGAAGTACTGAATCCTTCGAAAAGTCCTTTTAACGACTGCACAATCCCACTCTAGATCATATTTCTAGGCCATAATCTTGTTCTCTTTAGCAGATCTGGGATTTATGAGATGATCAAATAGTTGAATCAATGTTGACTTCTCTTTAGTAATTTCTCTTACTATTGTACCAAGTGGCTATACTTTTCAAGGTATCACTTCTCTTGGTTCTCTGATTAATTTTTCCTTCCGTTTGTATTGATCTTTACTTTCAAATGTAATAGGCTCAGCAGGGAGTTTGTTTTGTTGCTTAACAGCAGGATTGGAACTTCAGTCTTGAATCTCACACCAATTTCAAGCTCCACCTTCATTACATGCTCTATCATCCTTCTAAGCTCATTCACAGATCTTCCTTTCAACTCATGTATCTTTTAGTTATGACTTTGCAACCAACATGTAATGTTATACTTGTTGAGTTTGGCTGTATCATAATGGCCTAACTCATTCTTTATTTTATGAATTGACTAGAAGAGAGTGAATGTTTCATAGTTGTAGTTCATGCTCATCCTTTCTAACATGTAATACGAAAATCCATGATTGATTAGAGTCATAAACATTGAAGATTCTGTCCTTTCTTCGAGTATGTCGTTGGTGCATAGCAATTCATCAGCTTTTGATTCTTTGTTTGCTTTTGGAGATTCATCCTTTTAAGTTCATTCCCTTCATCATCATTATCAGTTTTAGCATAAGATATTGGCTTCAAAGTGGAAACATCCATTGAAGGAGTGTGCTCTAGAGATGTAGGTTTTGATCTCTTTGGTGAATCTTCAACATCAATCACCTCTTTCTTTATATTCCCTAAATACTTCCTATTTCTTAAGTATAGTATTATTTGCTTTGAAGCTTCACCAAATTCTTTTGTTTGTGTTGATGGAACTAGATTTGATTCAAGTGCATAGATTCTCATCTTGAGCTCATCAATTTCTTCATCTTTTCTTTTCAACAAAGCATACTAAACAATTAGAGAGTTATTTTCTTTTTCAACTTCTAATAGGAGTTTCTCCTTTTTAGCCTTCTCATGCTTCACGGAATCTTTAAATTCTTCTACATATTCAAGTAGTGCATCAATTACTTCACTGATGCTTTGTACATCTTCCCTTAATTTGTTCTGTTTGGCTACTTGTTTTGTTCATCATCTCCTTTTTTTCTTTTAACATTCCCTTCAACTCTTCTATTCTTTCCTTCCCTTTGTTTGACTTGATGACAAGTTTTTTATACTTAGCAACCAAATAACTTTTACTCACAGGGATGTATTCTTCACTTAGATTATCTTTATGATAAGAAATTATGTCAACATAGTTGAATTCTTCTTCTCCTTCTTGTTGTTTAGCTGCAATATCATCAACATTGACATCATTTGGGGCTACTCTAGCTGAGCTTGAATAGGACTCAACAGCTTGATCTGCCTGCTCTTGGTGTGGCTCTTGTTGTTGCTAAGGATCAATGATTAGAGTTGTTAGTTTAGTTTGGTTAACATGATTGGGGTTTGTGAGTTGCTGGTTGTGAGTGGAATGGTACTTGCTTGTAATACTAACTCAGTCTAATCGGTATGTACTTAGTTTTGAGTTTGAATAGCTAAGATGGGTTCTGTATGAGTACTCTCAGGAAATAGGTTTTGTGGAGTTGGAGGTTATTGACGAATGGTTGATTGAAGGTGAATTGGAGAGATTGGTTAGGGTTTTGACAGGCTGGTGATTGGATTTGTGGAGATTGATGACGGTGGTGTATTAGCAAACTTGGGCATGTTTTCTCCTTCATACTTTCCACTAATCTTGTTTAGCACATATCATCCCAAATGAGCTTGTACAAAGACATAACCTACTCTTTCTATCCCATGCAACTCAACGTTAATGATCAGTTGGAGGAACCTTGGAAACATGAACATTTTATCAGCCTTCTTTAACCTTATTTGGTCACCAAACATTCAAAAATGTACTTTGAGTAGTTATATGTTCTTCCTTCAAAGATTCCTATGATTCTAGAAGAGATGTGCCTTGAGAATCTATCCAATCCGAATTTCCTATTTGAAACACATTTAAGGTAAATGTGACATATGAACCGGTAAGGCTTGCATAATCTCCCCTTCTTGATCTCTCCTCTTTCACAGTCACCATCTCAACCCATTAGATAAAATATCTTCTCAATATACTCATGTTCAAAGACATCTGGGTTACCTATTTCTTGATCTCCTAACTCTAGTACCCTTCTGATGGTCTGTTCATCTATTCTTAAGTGTTCATTCCTAATCACAGCATGAATCACTTCATTTTTTCCTTCGTTATCTTTTCTAGCCGAGTTCTAGAAATCAACTATGTGTGACTGTTCGATCACTGGATTCTCCTTCAGGGCATAGAACAATCTTGATCGACATAAGAATCTGATGATATCCCGACATCCTTCCCATATAGGGTCATCGGGATTTAGAAATGCACATACATGTGCTTTCTTGTGAATCTATTTGCCACCTGTACATAGAATGGTAAAGATTAGGTTAGAATCAAGATTACAAATATGAGAATGCGAACATTTTTAATGGATACAGTAAATCAAACAATTCATTATTGATTATTATGACATGTTTTAACTTCAAACAATAATCTGAAATCAAGTTAATGAATTTGTTTGATGTTTTGATGTGGTAATTTGATTGTTTGAACAAAGGAGGGAGAGGGTTTGATAAATGTTTTTCTAGGTCTAAAAAAGTGAATAATGGATGTTTAAGTCAAAAATATCATTTATACTCCCTTGGACTAATTAATTTCATTTATTAACTGAAGTGGGTCCTACATTCCTTATTACCCTTCCATGGAATTTATTTATTTCGTAGATTTTTTTTCTTCAGCAGGACATCTGCGGATGACTAAATGAATAATTCATTTATGTATAATTTGATAACTTGATTGTCCATACATTAGCAATCTATGAAAATAGATTATACATTTAAAATATTAACACATCCGTAGTTTACCAATTCTACAAATGTTCACATTTTATTTGGTTAAGTTTCGCACTGTAGCTTCTGTCGATGCTGAAATTGCACTGTAGCTTCTGCTGATGCTAAAAACTCACTGTAGCTTCTACTGATGCTCAAAACACATTGTAGCTTCTGCTGATGCTATAAAACAAAGTTTGAAACTTCTTTGATTGTAGGGTTCTAATCAACTGGTAGAACCAATTATTGCTATTGGACCTTCTTGACATTGTTTTCATGACAATTTGTGCACAAAGATTTATAGTTTGAAAAATATCATGTATCATGCAGCCAAATTAGTGCTTAAGCTCTAATTTCTTCATTTGATTTTGTTTTGAAAATTCAGATTTTATGTTTTCATGCATTAACTACTCCCCCTAAATTTGTTATTAATGATAAGATGTTGCATTAATCATAAATTTATGTTGAAGAATAGCATGAAAGGAACATGACAATCCAAAAGATCTAAAACAAAATAAGCTAAAAGAAATAAAATAACATATTATGTACAAGCATATAGACACATATATTAGGATCATACCATGCCACTAAGCTTCTTCCTAATCGAATTGATTGTTGAAATGTGACCTGATTCTAGTCCTGGTTGCAAGTATGTTTAACAACTTAAATCCAAACAAGAGTATTGTATCAACTAGGCATGATGTTTATCATATTTTTCATGTTTATTAGTGATTAACAGTTATGGGCTCCACATTCAATTCACATCAGAGTTTGTCCTTCATTTGTGAGTCAATTCATCACTTTTTCACACTTAGAAACTATGTATATTAAGTTATAAATTCTATCTTGAGACAAATATGATGTCTCATTAATGCTTTGATGCAAAAGCTCTTTAGCTAATATATAATTGATCACTATGGATTCTTTTAAGAGCTTAGACATGATCTTCATCAGGTCTCCAGGTCTTTACTTTCGTAAAATAGAGGTGACTTTAACCCAGGTCTTTGTATACACGAAATAGAGGGATGATGAGGATCGTACTTTATTCACCAGATGGTTACAAGAGTATACCAAGGTGTTCATAAACCCAGGTCTTTGTTTACACAAAATAGAGGGAATATGATTTGCAAAGATAGAAATAATAAAGTGTTTTACATAGTGTGTTTAGGTGAATGAGTTGATCCATCGGGATAAGACTTAGTTGCTTGATCCTCAATATGGAGTTTCCTATAGACAGACACCATTTCATTATGTTAGGCATGCTCTTAGTGTACTTTCCACTCAAGATGAATCCACTCACATATCAAAGTACTTCTGATCAAATTTAAAGTAAGTTAAGAACTCAAGAAGTAAGCAGAGACATAGTTTACTATTATTTCCCATACATATGTCATGCTAATACAAAAGGCATAAGAAAGAAAAACAATAATTTTTTTTTGTTTTATTGATTACTATTTACAAGGATAGTCACATGCTTTTCTTTGTTGATGATTATTAATATAAGTTAATCATGCCCAAAGACTCAATTAGAAAATTAAATCGAACTCTATCAAAGGCTTTAATGAATAACTCAGTAAGCTGATTAGTTGTATCCACTTTTACTTACTTGATTAAACCTTTTTCTGAGCAATCTCTCAGAAAATGGTATTTGATTTGAATATGCTTTGTTTTACTATGTTGAATTGGATTAGCAGTGATAAACATAGAAGCTGAACTGTCAATATAAATTGGAATTTGAAGGAAATTGTAACCACAATCATGCAGTTGGTTTTGCAAACAAAGAACTTGTGAGCAACCAGCTGAAACAGCTATGTAGTCAGCCTTAGTTATGGATATAGATACATTTGTTTGTCTTGCTCCTATGAATTGACATCCACTAGTGGTGGATTTTATATTGTTGTTGCATCCTCCAAAGTCACTATCTGAATATGAGTACAGGGTGAAGTAACCTTCCTTTGGATACCAAATCCATGGAGAGGTTTCCCTTTCAGATATATGAAGATCCTCGTAACAACAGTCAGATATGACTCTTTCGGATCTGATTGGTACCTAGCACAAACACACACGACAAGCATTATGTCAGGTCTGCTAGCAATTAAATACATAAGAGATCCTATCATTGATCTATACAATCTTTGATTAATAGATTTTCCTGTAGGATTAGGTACAATCTTGTCAATGGTTGAAGCATGTGTTTTGCATATAGATGTATCAGCAAGATTGTACTTTTTTAATATTTGATTAATATACTTCTCTTGATTGATGAAGATGCCATCTATTTTCTAATGAACTTGAAGACCAAGTAAGAAGGTTAATTATCCCATGGAACTCATCTGAAACTCAGATTTCATAAACTCTTTAAAGCTTACACATAGTCTCTTGTTTGTTTCTCCAAATATAATGTCACCTACATGTATTTGAACGACTAAGAGGTCTTGATGTTATTGTTTGTTAGGGGACCATGTATGTACGGAGTACTAACTGATAATGCGTGTATACCTAAGCAAATACTGCGGAATCCTATTTGATTGGCGATCCAATCAGTGAGAACACAGTTTCGATCAATCTAAAGATTAATGAAATGTTAAGAATGATTAGAACACGATTAACTGCGAACTATGAAGTTGGAACAGGTTCTCTAGAGTCTCTGGACGGCTAGGGTACGTATGTGAGTCGAAATTCTTGAAGTGTTATGCTTTTCCACGAATTAGGTGGTATTTTTAGGTTAGGGTTTGTCAATCATACGACTGAACCATTAGCATGGTTCAGTCATGCGACTGAATCATGCGATTGATCCATACGAACGACTGAAGGTTCAGTCGTGCGACTGAGCCAATCTTATATCTCAATCGTGCGACTGATCCAGTCTCCTGGTTCAGTCATTCGACTTGTCCATTAGCATGAAGTGTTCATGCGTATGGTCCATTAGCATGGTCCATTCGCATGAAGAGTTCATACAATTAAGTTTGAACATGTTTCTCAATCATTATTGACTAAGAACTATGCAAACAACCACAAACCAATATAGTTAGTTCAATATGCATTATTACACAATAAACAATGAAATATTAAACATTAAAAGCATCAATCACATATTTCATTCCATTCAACTCATTCATTACACATATGTAAGGCATAAAAGACATTTTACATTAAGCTCCTAAACTAGGTACATATGTATCAACAAACTCCCCCTTGGACCTAGTTTACATTAGTGTCTAACATTCTTCATTAGCTCCTGAAATTTCTTGTACTTTTCCTCTCTAGTAACTCCTGCATGTATCTCGAATGCAAAACAGAGTCATATAATGTTCTGGAACTGGAGGGCTTGTACTATATCTTGCCAGTCATAGAATAGTGGCCACTTGTATAGTGTATAGACATCATCGGCAGACAAGT
Source organism: Flaveria bidentis (assembly GCA_018326385.1). NCBI lineage: Eukaryota > Viridiplantae > Streptophyta > Magnoliopsida > Asterales > Asteraceae > Flaveria > Flaveria bidentis. The sequence continues at coordinate 16,065 of BJCM01219896.1, read as the reverse complement.
TGGTTAGCCACATAGGGTCAAACACCCGGATAGTTTTCATTTTGCTCTCTCTCTTTAGAACTATGACCACTTCACCGGTTCTCCAATCGTAATACGACCATTTAAAGTGTGGAGTGAAGTCCTGTGGCATTTCCCGTAAGGGAATCTTAGACATAGTGCGCGGAGGACTCCACTTCAGGATCACCTTTGGCTTTCAAGATATCGGGTCCACTTCAGACCTTCAGATGTACCTCTTCAATTGTTCAGGTCTGAAGTTTACCCACCTGGTGTGCTATTCTTTCCTTAGTGCAGCCTCAAACCAGTCTGACATTTTACTTGGATCAGCATATAACAAATTTAGGTGTGCCAGCTGGTTGAGCTCAAAACCAGGGAGAGTCTTCAGATCGTGTGGGAATCTGAAGTACTCTATACCCTTCTCCCTCTTAACTGCATACACATTAAGATCCTAAAAATACGCCCATGCAATGATCTTTCCCAACACCTTTTGATGTTTCTTGACCTTGTATAGCTTGGTGTATGCATTTGGCTTTTGTGCAGTGCGTTGGGCTCGTATCTCAGCAAAACAAGCCTCCCATTCAGCCTTTTTTATATCAACATCAGCGTCTGAGGCTTGGGCTTGGCTTTCATTCTTCTCTGTCTCTTTTTCCATCTCATCTAGTTTGTCGAACGTAGCACTACCAAGAGTGTCACCCAAGTTAGGGATCACATTGCCCTCTCGGTCAGTGTACTCTGGATAGTACTCAGTAGTAACGTCCTCAATCTCTATTTCATCTATGGCGTTGAGCTCGTCATCATTGGTCACATCAAAAGTAGGTGCGTCTTTGACAATCTCATCTCGGTTTAGCCTAAACATCTATACAAGTTGCTCATCAATCAGGTCGTTTATGATTTCTCCTTCTTCAGGAGTGTAGCTCACCGACCTTCTGAGAATCCCTTGCAAATCAAAAATCATTAGGAATTGAGACTTGATTTGTTGTAGGGGAGCAATATCATATTCTTCTTGCTGAGATGTTTGATTTTTGTCTTGAATTGCAGGCTTCTCAGCAGGAGGGATGGAGGATGATGCTCCTTGGTCTTGTGCTATCTTTGTCCTCATTTCTTGACCGTGAGCTGAGGCTGATGCAGCTGCATCACCTTCTTCATTATCGTCTCCTCTCTTCTTTCCCCTTGAATCGTCAGCATCACTGTCCTCTTCTTCATCAGTCTTATCATCATCACCATCATCATCATCTTTATCATCATCATCATCACCATCACCTTCTCTAATCTTTAGAGGCTCATCGTTTGATCCTTTTAGTCTGAGCATGATTGTCTGGTTTTTGGCCTCCAACTCCTCAATCCTCTTTACTGATTGGTCATTTAGCTCCTGAAGCTGGGTGATTTGCCGTGCTTGCTGGGTAATTTGTTGTGTTTCTGGAGCATTTAGCTCCACAAGTTGACTTAGCTGAGCAGCTCTTTCATCATCAACAACTAACAGCTTTAGCACCATGCGGTTTAGTGTAGCGAGTTTTTACTCTACCCCAATGAACGATAGAGTGGGTCATGTGGTTAAGGTAAAATGGGTTGATGGACCTGCTTGGTGGCTGGTGGTGGAAGTGGTGGATGTGATGAATATGGGTGGTGGGATAGGAGTGGATAGTGAAGGGTTGGTTGTAGTGTGGTAGTTGGGTGTGTGTTAGTGATAGGTGGTGTGGTAGTGGTGGTGGTAGTTGTGGTGGATGTGGTAGATGTGGGGGTGGTTGTGGCAGTAGTGGTGGTTGTGGTAGTGGTGGTGGCTGTGGCAGTGGTAGTGGATGGGATCAAAGTAAATCTCGGCGTCTTACCCTTTTTGCCATACGGGTGAGCCATCCTCTTCTTCCTAGAGCCCTTAAAGATAGAGGCTCCCCCTTGGCTGCTGGGCTGGTTCGGGGTGTACGAAGGATTTGTATCAGTAGTAGCGGCAACCTCGGACTCACCCTAGCGTCCACTAACCGCCCTGTGCCCTCTTTCAGTGGCGACGACCCGGCTCCCCATCGTTCGCACTAAAGGATCCTCGTCTGACTCCTCCTCCTCATCCATCTGAAAGTCAGGGTGGATTGGAGCTGGCTCGGATCCACCCGGACCACCACTTCCTTGACCATCACCGTGGTCATCATCATTAGAGTCATCGGAGGGTAGAGCAATAGACTCAACATAAGAATCACTATTGCCGTGATGCCACTTCCTCCTAGCTGGCGCCACATAATCCTCCCGGGCCAGATGCCCAAACAACCTCCTCACCGAGGGCTTCACCTGCTTGCCCCGGTAGACCTTCATCCTGCCTAAGGTAGTATCATCCATCACCTCAAGCACCATAGCATCTTCTTTCTCCTTGGGCAGTGAAGGAAGCTTCTCATCAATGACAATCTGTAAGAACTATGGATACATGCAGAATCCTTCCCTCCCTTTAGCTTCAAGGTTCTCGATCAGATAGGAGAAGATCATGCGGGAGAAACTAAAAGGATGGTTTAGTACCAGTGCAACATATGCATTCTGGATTTGATCTGAGAGGTTGTCAAATCCTCCACGCCTAGAGGCTATGAACTTTAGGATCACATGTGCCAAATACTTAAATTGAGGGTACATGTTGTTCTTGTTCAGTACCCCGGCATTTAAGTCACCGGCGTACTTGATCCTCATAAAGCATCCCCGGACAGTCAGGGGATGTAACTTAGTTGGGTGGTTTCCGTCCTCACCCAGACCAAAGACCCGTCTCAAGTCATCCACAGTGATCACTATCTCCTGACCAAAGATTGAGCTACGTATACAATGAGGCTCAACTGATCTGTCAACCCTGGCACTTTCCCAGAATGACTGCTGGATGGATCTGTAAGGTGTGCACGGAGTAAAGATAGCCTTGAAGATCCGTGATCTGCGGCAGAAATGCTATAATCCCTGAGAACTCAGTAGTGTTACAGGATGTAGGATCAAGGTGAGCACAAATGTTGTGCTTGGTGTTGATAGTCCACCTCTCTGCCATGTTTATGTAACACAAGACATATAAACATTAGGATTGTCCATAACAGAAACTATTGAAACTTAAACTCTTTTGAAATCAGTCTGGTTCAATCTTGCGATTGAACCATATGACTGAATTCAGTCGGTCGATTGAGCATGCAACTAAGTTCAATCGGGTGATTGATCCTGCGGTTGAGTTCAATTGGGCGATTGAGCATGCGGCTGAGTTCAATCGGGTGATTGTGCATGCGGCTGAGTTCATTCGGGCCATTGTGCTCATATGCCTAGTTCATTCGGCCAATTGAGTCATTTGCCCAGTTCAATCGTGTGATTGAAGTTCATTCGGAGTGTCCAGTCGCATAACTCTCTGTTTGACATTCTAACCACGAATCTAGGTCAAAACTTGATGTTAAATGTTGTGTTTAGACTCTTTAGACTAGAAGAAACCCTAACTATCACTGTATGTCCTTCATTTTAACAATTATACACGTTTAGGTTGTCTATTTGATGGTTGTTACTTATTCCTTGTTTTTAATAAGTTTGGGTCGGTTAGGGCTTGATTACACCACGCATTTTGTGCAATCTCAATCACTAATTACCTGCAGATGATGAGAGTATGCGTCAGTAACATAATAGTAGTAAGCAATCGACTAAATCAAATTTTGACAGAGTATTTGTGCTTTCGAGCGATTAGGATATGCGACCGACTTTAGCCCTATTTATACTGATTTGATCTTTAGTCGTGCGAATAACCCTATTGACACTCTTGATTCATGTGACTGGGGCTGAGTCATGCGACTGGCTCAGTTGGTCACATTCAGTCGTGCGACTGGCTCAGTCGGTCACATTCAGTCGTGCGACTAGGTTTCAATCGTTTGACTGACTCATTCGGTCACCTCCATTCGTGCGATTGGTTCATTCTGGTGATCCAATCATGTGAATGGTTCATACTGCTGCTCCATTCATGCTACTGGTCCATACTTATGGTCCAGTCGTGCGAATGACTATGACTTATGAATTTTACCTTATGCACATTCAACCACGTAATCTTTTAACAATTGATTAAGACGTTATGACTGGTGATCATCTTAAACATGACCCTTTTAACTTTGAAAACTGTTGATCATCTCAGACATGACCTTATAACTTTGAAAACTGTTGATCACCTCAGACATGATCCTTTTAAACTTGAAAACTGTTGATCACCTCAAACGTGATCCTTTTAACTTTGAAAATTGTTGATCACCTCAGACATGATCGTTTTAACGAAAAACGGATTTTGTCACCTCAGACGTGACTCGTTTTATTTTTGAACGTTTTAGTCACCTCAGACGTGACCCTTTTGAGTGAGTAATTCATATATTGAATTTGGATACCTAGTCCGACTTTTACCAACTAAATGACTAAAATTAAAAAATAAAGCAACTAGAAAATTTAACAAAAAAAATCAAGACATATTTTTGTATTTTTTTTATTAGAGATGGATTTTAAACCTATTAGAGTAATTCTAATGGATTTTACTTCCTAGACATCACAACTTTAATTCCTGTTTATCATTTCTGGTACGATTCATTTCGGAATCATACAGGTAAATCAGGATCACTTTGGGCATTTTAATAAACTATCTTGATGCTAGATCCATGTTTTCACTGATAGTCAATAGCAATTTTAGGAAATCATACTAGACCACAAGATGCACACAATGATTTTGATTTTCAAGGATTGCGGCTCACGATGATTGTTAGTATACTTTTCCTCTTAAATCCATACACAGATTTTTGACACACATTGGTGATTAGTTAAGTTTTAATTATTTCAACAAGCATTTGTGGATCCCACGCTTATATGGTAATCAAAGTTCCTTAGGAGATTTTTGAGCGATCTACGGGTATATTTAAAGAAGAAGCTATTCTAAGAGTTTTCAAAGAGATGCCAAGCCTCAGGTTAGTCTCATCGCACAACAGAGAGGCGCAAACAACAATGAATTCTAGAATATTTAGGTTATGCTTATCCTCAGGTCAGTGCCACCGCACAGTAGAGAGGCACACAACCTATCTTCTTGTTCGAGCAATTATTTTCTTTTCGCACATATCTCACCAACAATATAGGTTATTAGCTTGATTGCGTTTTTCATTTTTCATGTGCTTTGCTCATATTTTATGGTCTTCCACACACATAAGTGGCGTTTATTTTGCTCTTCACCCCTTATTGGAACATCGTCGATTATGTTAACTAGGGATAAGATGGGAACCCACAGCAGGTTGAAAAACTTAGTTTGTAATTGAAACCACCAATGAGGTCTACTTGTCTATTGTGTTTAATCTACTAACACATCATACAATGAACCAACAGCCTCTAGATCTACTTTCTCTATGTTTCCTTGGTAGCCTACTAGTTTTACTATCATTTTCCTTTTATTTTGCTTAGACATTTCAGACTTAAACTTTAACTTTTGCATCTTAATTAGTTAAATTTTTTGAAGTCCCAAATAATCAATTCCCTGTGTACTATCAGTTTCCAAATACGTTGAATCAGTTCACAGATTTGATTTCTTTCCTTTTAGCTAAGCTGTCTTCCTTCCTTTTTTTAAGTAATTAAATAAAATGACTAATTTAATAATAATCTAACCTATTCTCCTCCCAAAATTCTAAAACCGAAAATATTTTATTTTGTTTTTGGATTTTATAGAAACATGAAATTAAAAGAAGAAAAATAAAAGAAAATAAAATAAAAGGTTGTCGGACTAAGCATTTTCATCCTCTGTGATCACATCAGATTTCTTTTTCACACCATTAATCTCTAATAGATATAGAAATATCGGTTTATCAAAAGCTTTTGTGTAAAGTTCGACGCGTTGAAAATCCGTATTTATTTTAACAACATCGATTAAATGCTTTTCAAACTAGTCACGTATAAAGTGATACTTAATGTCGATGTGATTAGTTTTAGGATGTTGGACTGGATTTTTTGTTGCGGCTATAGCAGGAGAATTATCAACATAAATAGGAGTGTTAGAGAATTGCAAACCGTAGTCCCGCATTTGCGGTTGAATCCAAATGATCTACGAACAGCAGCTTGCAACAGCAACATATTCAGCTTCACAGGTTGATAGAGCAACTGCCGTCTGCTTCTTACACTGCCAGGTGACTAATCTTCTCCCAAAAAATTGACATCCTCCAGACGTTGACTTGTAATTCATTTTGCAGCCGCCGTAATCCGAGTCACTATACCTTGTAAGCTCAAAATCATCATCATGAGGATACCACAACCCGAGTGTTGGAGTACCCTTCAGATAATAAAATATTCTTTTAGCACCAATGAGATGGTTGACTTTGGGTTTCGCCTGATATCTGGAGCAGAGACACATCACGTACATGATATCAGGTCATGAGGCTGTGAGGTACATGAGGGATCCGATCATTCCTCGGTACATGGCGACATCCACCAGATCACTATTTTCGTCGAGTGCTACGTCGTGATTTGTAGCAAGTGGAGTCCCAGCTGCCAAAGCATTCTCCATTTCGAACCAACTTAGGATATCACCTACATATTTGGCCTGATGTAGAAATATTTCCTTTGGTGGTATGATCCACCTGTAACCCGAGAAAGAACTTCATCTCTCCCATGGCACTCATCTCAAATTCAGCTTTCATTACTGCTTCAAATTCTTTGCACAATTCTTCGTTTTTGGAACCGAAGATTATGTCATCAACACAAATCTATATGAGCAGTAAGTCACCAACCTTTTATTTAATAAACAGTGTGCAGTCAATCACTCCTCTGCGCAAAGCCGTGTTTCACAAGATCATTCGAGAGCTTCTCATACCATGCTCTTGGGGCTTGGTGGAGCCCGTAAAGAGCCTTATCAAGCTTGTAAACTTAGTCCTGATGATACGGATCCTCAAATCCTTCAGGTTGACTGACATACACTGTCTCCCGGATTTCACCATGAAGGAATGCACTCTTCACATCTAGTTGATAAACTTTAATCTCTTCATAAGATGCATAGGTTTGGAAGATACGGATTGCTTCCATTCTCGCCACAGGTGCAAACATTTCATTGTAATCAATGCCTTCGACTTGTCGAGATCCTTGAACTACAAGTCGAGCCTTGTTTCTGATTATGACCCCTTGGTCATCTTTCTTGCATTTCAAGCCCATTTAGTGCCAATGACCTTAGCACCTTCTTGTCTATCCACTAGTGTCCATACTCCTAACTTCTTGAATTGAAGAAGTACTTCTTGCACGGCACTCACCCATGCCTCATCGTTTAAGGCTTCACTTACATATTTTGGCTCAAAATGAGACACAAAACACCGGTAAGCACCATCATGAAGATAGCCTTTTTCCATGACGGAGGCATAATCAGCTAAGTATAACTAATTCCTTGTCTGTACTCCCGATTTTACATCCCCTATAAAATTGTCAAAAGGATGATATACACTAAGTCGAGATCCGGGAGTGGTGGGAATGACTACTTCCTGATCTAGATTGTGAATTCCTGGTTCAGTATCTGTAGCCGTTGGAGTGTGAGGTTCTGTAGTGTCAAAGGCATCAACATCTGATGCTTGTGTACTTTTAGTAGTAGGAACGTGTTCCTCCTGTTCCACCCTAAACATTCTCCACTTCTTCATCGTCAGAGGAAGAGTGACTTACCTCTAGTGCTTTCCGTAAATGACTAGAAGAATCACCTTGTGAACCTAATGTTGTCGAGTCTAGTGACAGTGGCTTTAAGACATCGTACATCATCTTGGTCGATAACTCATCATCAGGAGGGGAGAGAAGGATGTTGAAGGATTTAAAGAATCCATCATATACAAAGAAGAATGCCGGTCCTTTTCAAGCAATGGGGGTGGTGTATCTCTGAACTTCTACGTTGCACCACACTTTTACTTGACACAATGTTTTCTCTCAAACTCACCAAGAACAACACTCGGTTATAGAAAGAATCCATGAGAGTTGATCACAATATAGAAAGTAATAAAGAACACAGAATGTAATTTTCATGGTACTTTTATATATTGCTTCTCAACTCAATAATACAAGACTCTTACAAGCAGTTGTCCCAATGAGTTACAAAGAGAACCTATATATAATACTACCAACAACCGGATATACTTTGATACCAGCTGGGATTCTTTAGCTAAAGCCTATACTACAAGACTATAGTTTAAGGTATTTCAGATAAAGTATTATCTGAGATATGGTAGTTAGGACATGTCCCTGACTTACCTTTTGTCACAAACTAAAATTGGTAACATGTACTATCATGAAACGGTGAATAGTGGAATAAAGAATGGTCAACTACATGGCTCTTTAGGAAGAGGCCATGCTGTATTAGAAGTCTGCAGTGAAGTGTCAGAGACCATACTTGTGTCCACTGGTTCATAGCAGTGTCTTCCTAAGGTTAAATGGCTTCGGAAGAATAAGTACTTCCGAAGCCACTTATACTTCGGAAGAGGCTTCTTCTTCCAATGCTAGGAGACTTCTTCTTTTCATCATACTTCGAAAGTGGTCTTCAGTTTATTCTTCTAAGTCATGAACTTCGGAAGTATGCATTTGTCTTCGAAAGTAGAGTTCTGTCTTTGGAAGTTGATCTTTCTCTTTGTCTTCGGAAGAACTCTACAACCTTCGGAAGTTCCATGTTAAGCTTCAGAAGTCTTTGCATGCAGCACCGAAATAACTTAAGTGACATAGTTTTGGCTGCGTTAGCCTTCTTCTTGATCCAACAAACTCCCCCTAGGCTGATGCTACCAAAACTTCACTTGTCTTGACTTCTCAAAACTTTTAGCTCCAAGGAGAGTAAATATTTGTCTGACTCCTTTTTCTTTCCTAATGTGGTGCTGAGAAGTTTGTACAGATCCGTGGTAGATAGGAAATCTAGTCTGTCACCTTGGATAACATGTACCCTCTGTTGTTGCCCTCTGAAAAGAGTTAGTTGATGGGAACTATAATCATATTCCCATCGAACTATAGGTTCCAATTTTGGACCTTCCACCATCTGTAGAAAGGCAGCACCTTTGGTGGGAGATCTTTATTTGTCTTCCTATCTTCTCAACTTTTGCAGTTAGCTCTGCTAGATGAAGACTGCTGACATGATTTCTGATGAGTGCAGCAGTTTCAGAGTTGGAGGGGTTGGAGGATGGCATCTCTGCTAACTAAGCAATATCAAACCTGCTGAAGTGTAGCAGAGAGGTTGCATTAAGTCTATTGACTTCACCGTTCTCCCTTTCCATAACAAAGTTGCGAGAAGGTTCATTAAACGTCCACTGGATTATTTTCCTTCTAGGCACAAGAGACTGACTGGGAATCTTGTCTTCTTTCTTTGTATCCAGTAGAGTCACCAGTTTCCTTCTGAGCTTCTTCTCGTCATCATTCAATGAGTCTGAGTTGAGGCCTAGAAGTCTTACAGCCAGGTCCAATGTTCCTCTAAGCATATTAAGGAATTTATCTCTTGTGAGGGAACATGAAGATCCATCAACATAGGTGATGTTGACAGAGTCTTCTTCACAAGAGACTTCGCTCAGATTAGTACAGTTGGCGAGCTTCATCTTAATTGCCTTGAACTCCTCAAGAGAGAGATGTTGAGAAGGCTGAGGGGATGGTTTGGATGGTAATTGGGTAGGTTTAGGTTCAGAGGTTCTAGCTAGTGTTTTGGGTTGGAGGATGGGAAGTTTGGGTGGTTCTGGTGAAGGAGTTGATGTGGGTAATGATGTGGGTTCAGGGGTGAAAGGCTCGGTTTTAATGGTAAAAGGTAAGGGTGAGGATTCAGGTTGTGGTTGGGTGGTAGTAGTGAAGGTCATCCTTTTTACCCTTCTGTACATCTCTTTTCTCTTCCCCAACCGGATGTCAGCTTTGATTTCACTGACAATCCGTTGGAGTGTTCTTTCTGACATGGGACCCACCTGCCTTCCAGAGAAGCCATGAGCCCGAAGATAGTCCTTCATACAGGCCTTTTCAGTGAGCTTCTTGGTTGCAGGGACCCTAGCTTCTTCTTCCTTCTTCTTCTTTTCTTTTAACTTTTCTCTTGCAGCCTTCTTCCTTTCTTTCTCCATTTGATACTGCTTTTTGTTGTAGAGCCAGAGGATCGTATCATCATTGTGTGGAGAAAGTTCTTGAAGATTAAAGCCTCTAGAGAGTAGGAAGTTTATCCTATCTCTCCTCAGCTGCAATTCAGCTTCCTTCTTTTTTTCTTCTTCTTTCTACAAGGCCAACCTGGCTTCTTCCTCAAGTTTTAGCCGGGTTGCCTTCTCCAGATCCACCAACTCCTCTAGTGGTAGCAGGAGTGTTTCTTCATTGGCAGCTCCCAATTCAATGCGCTGGTCAATGATCTCTTCTCTCCTTTTGTTGATGACAGCCTCCTGATTGGATGCAGCTGCTTTTGTACTGGAAGCTAGCAACTTCTCAGTTTGAAGTCTTCCTTTCTTCTTGAGTTTTTCAATCTTCTCCTCTTCCTGAAGCTCTTCCACTGTCATCTTCCTTTTCCCTTTATCTTATGAAGATCCTTACTATGGTGGTTCTTGGAGAGAGGTTTCTGATTGTGAGAGAGGCAGAGATGGTGTCTGGGATGGAGGTGGAATCAGAAAGTCCTCGCTGTTCACCTCAGATGCCATTTCAAGGATTGCATCTGTGATGATCAGTTCCTCGGACATTTTAAATAGTCCTTCTGCAGCTTCCATTTCAGTTTCGAAAGATTCAGCTTGTTCTTCCGAGGCTTTAACTTCAGCTTCGGAAGTTAAAAGAGATGCAGATTCTATCCCAACTATTGTAGTTGCTCGGCCATCAGTCCCCATTTCCCTTTCGAATTGAATCTTAGGTTCCATGTGGACCTTAGGTTGACCAACTTCTTCCACATTGGTAGAAGGTGCAGTAAGCCTCTGAAGCTCTTCAGCTCCAAAGTAGAGCATTGAAGCATCTAGGCTTGGCTGATCTGTGGAGGATCTGAACAGAAACTTGGTGAAGAGTCTGTAGAGATCACTAGGCATCTTTGAGTCAATCTTCAGAATGACTTGAGGTGGCTCAGACACAGTGATGATGGGAGTAGATGAAGTTGAAGTTGAAGTGTGGCTCTATTGGGGGTCCTTAAGTGTTTGTCTCTGAACATTTTCCCCCTTTTTGGTAGCATCTTGAGAGCTAGATGAGCAAGAGGAAGAAGTCAATGAGACCTGAATAGGTACATGCCTGACAGACCTCTCTGTCTGTTTCTCAGCTAGTTTAGCCTTGAGATTGTCAATCTCAAGTTGCAGAGTGGCAGACCTTTCTTCTAAAGTCTTAACCAAAGATTCAAGGTTTGAGACTTTAGATAGTAGGTCTTGAATGAGGAGTTTCATTCTTCCCTCATCTTCTTTGGAAGAATCACGGGGAGATGATGTAACATACCTGGTATGTTCAGCCTCATCACCAGATGTGGTTTCTTGGCACCCTGGTTTCCCATGCTCAATGATGTCTCTTTCAAAGTCATCAAAGGGCTTGGTTGCTGCAGATTCAGTCTGAGATATGTTACCACTATCAACAAGGTCCATTGAGGAACCTTCTATAGTGGCATCTGAATCTACATGAGTCCCCTCCATATCAGTGGGACTCACCTCAGTTATGGGTTGCTGATGGGGCCTAGAGATAAGGGATTTTTCCGGGCTCTGTTGATCTTGAAGTGGGTGTTGTAGATCAACTTCACTGCCATGGAGAGATATTATCCCTTCATTAGTTTTGAAGAGAAGGTCAGTAAAAGATAGGGAGGTTAAGCCTACTGACCCGGGACCTTGATCAATGTCTACAGGCATTGAACCTCTGGTGGGGTTGTCCCTTGTTGGCTACTCAGAAGAGTGTAGATACTCATTCTGAGGGCTGTTGGTTTGGGAGTCGGGCTCATGGGTTTGAGACTGAGGAGACTCAAAACCCAAATTGAGGTCAAAAGAGAATGATGGAGAGACCTCTGATTGAGTGGGAGCCCATGTTTCCACTCTTGTCTTTTTGGATTGAACAGGAGGGGCTTGTTCAATAAGAGTAGATTGAACAAGGGTTCCTTTGGGGCGTCTTTGATAAGTGATGGTGATGGGTGGAGAAGGTAGTGTTTGCATTGTGGTGGAGGTTGCTGGTGTGGGTTCATCACCTGTGGGGTGAACTGGGATGTCACCAGGAGCTATGCGCTCAATCATACCTGGAAGCAGAGCAGTGTACCTTCCAGTGAAGTTGGTGGACACCTTCTTCAAGGCCTTGAAGATGGTAGGCAGCATGTGTGGGACATTCAGAGCAGCTGCACAGACAAGCATGCTCTGGTCCAACTCACAATTGAGTATGTGTTGAAGGAATCTAAGATACATGAAGAATGTCTCCCTTTGAAGATTCCCAATCAGATTGGTGAACACAAATCGTGAGTAATTAAAGCGCAGGCCTCTCACCAATCCATGAACTAAGCATCCTAGTTCATATGGGATTTTATCCCATCCGTCGGACTTGTTGGACAAGCAGTAGAGAATAACATGCAGGAGAAACTTCCAATTGTAGGAGAAGTTGAACTTGTACACTGTTGACCTGCTTATGTCTCTGCCATATCCCATAAGGATGTAGGTGTTATCCAAATCTGCCTTCGGGAACTCATTGGAGCTCATTCATCATGTAGCTCTAGATGCTCCCTGATGAGTTGTTCAGTAATGATCAACTCCTGTCCACAAACGCTGGACCTCAGTACTCGAATCCTATTTAGGGTTTCGGCTCAACCATTTCCCCAAATTTCGGCCATGTAATTGGAGAAAACAGTGGGGTTAACGGTAAGAGCAGTGTTGTAAGGTGATTGGGTGAGAAAGGAGATGATTTCAGAGAAGTCGGCATCCCTTGAAGAATCAAGGAGTGTGACCTGGTTGTGTTAAGGGTTAAGTGCTATTTGGAGAAAGGTGAATGTGGATGATTTTGAGCTTGGGTAAAGTTACAGAGGAGAAAATTTTCTAGGGCAGTAAAAATTGCAAGTAAGAAGATGAGATTGAATAGTCGAGATTATTTAAAAGAGGGTGGGAAGGCGGGAATAGGGGTTAGGATAAGATGATGTGATGGTTTAGTGGATGAAATGACAGTGGCGGTAAGGTTAAAATCAGTTAAATAATCCGACTTCATTAACAAAATCTTTGCTTTTTACAGTGTGGGGCCCAAGATATTTACGTTACACAGTAGAATCTCTCTTCCGAGTGTAAATTATTTCCGAAGGTAACTTGTCTTCCGAAGGCAATTCTTACTTCCGAAGCAAAAACTTTGCTTCCGAAGGTTAGAGTTGCTTCCGAATGGAGAATTTGTAAGTCTCGAAAGTAGATCTGATATGTAATCACTTGCTTCTTCCGAGGCCAAAAATTCTTCCGAGAAGAAAGTTATCCTTTGAGAAATTTTTTCTTCGGAAAATATGATAGTATCTTCCGAGGTTTAATTTCTCTTCGGAAGGAATTTATACTTAGAAAATTGCAGAGAAATTCTTTGGTAACAGGGTTTAAATTGTATTGACACAAAACTTACATATTAAAAAGGTTTTCAAAAGAGATTAAATTAATCAATGTTTACCATCCCAATAGTTGTTATGAGATACTTAAATCTTTGTTCATCAAATGCTATGGTAAACAAATAAACATATTGTTCATTTGAATCAACTTTGATTAACTTAATTAGATTTTTCTCATGAATATCTCTAATGAAATGATACCTGATGTCAATATGCTTTGTTTTGGAGTGCTTCACCAGATTTTCAGTGATGGAGATAGCACTGTTGTTGTCAATATGGATAGGAGTACTAATAAAGTTTAATCCTTAGTCTAACATCTGATTTTGAATCCATAGCAGTTAAGCACAGCAGCTAGCAGCAACAATGTATTCAGCTTCAGGAGTTGATGTAGATACACAGGATTGTTTCTTGCATTGCCATGAGATGATCCTTCCACCAAGAAATTGACATCCTCCTGATGTTGATTTCTTGTCAATGTTGCAGCCACCATAGTCACTGTCAGAGTATCCATAAAGATTAAAATCGTTGTTTCTAGGATACCAGAGACCTAGTTTAGGTGCTCCTTTGAGGTATTTTAGGAATTTTTTAACAACAGCCAGGTGAGACACCTTTGGAGCAGCCTAATATCTTGCACAAATGCATGTAGCAAACATAATATCAGGTCTACTGGCTGTGAGATACATCAGAGAACCAATAATTGCCCGATACTGATGTTGATAAGTATCCTCCCCCTCAAGGTCAGGATAGAGATTATGGTTTCTGGGTATAGGTGTCTTGGAAGGCTTGCAATCTTTCATTTGAAATCTTTCTAAAATATCGGAGACATACTTAGATTGTTTAATGAAAAACCCTTCCTTTATTTTCATTACTTGAATCCCAAGGAAAAATTCCATTTTTCCCATGGAGCTCATCTCAAACTTTTTCTTCATAATGCTCTCAAAGTCCTTAGACATTTGGTCATTTGAGGAACCAAATATGATGTCATCGACATAGACTTGAATAAGCAAAATGTCCTTTCCATACTTTTTGATGAAGATAGTCTTGTCAATGGTACCTCTAGTATAGCCATTCTTCAGAAGAAACTGAGACAGAGTCTCATACCACAGCCTAGGTGCTTGGTACAGACCATATAGAGCTTTATCCAATTTACAAACATAGTTAGGGTGTTGTGGGTCTTCAAATCCTGGAGGTTGGCATACATAGACTTCCCTATCTATATCCCTATATAAAAAGGCACACTTGACATCAAGTTGATAGACAGTGAAGTCCTTGGATGCAGCATAAGCAAGGAAGATTCTAACTACCTCAAGTCTTGCAATTGGTGCAAAGACATCAGTATAATCAATTCCTTCCTCTTGTGTGTATCCTTGAACCACAAGTCTTGATTTATTCTTAATGATCAAGCCTCTACCATCTCTCTTGTTTCTAAAAACCCATTTGGTGCCTGTTGGTACTTGACCAGATGGTTACGGACATAGGTTCCATACCTTTTGTCTCTTTAATTGAAGCAGCTCCTCTTGCATCGATTCAAGCCAGCTACTATCTTTCAAGGCATCTTCTACCTTTTTGGGTTCCATCTAGGATAGAAAGCATGAGTACAAGCAGACATTCCCTTGATGAGTCTGTCCTCTTATTCTCACACCCTTAGTGACATCCCCTATGATGTTTTCAGTAGGATGAGTGTTATGAATCCTAAGACGAGGAATCACTTCGAGTTGCAGAGATAGATCCAGGTTGGACATATTCTGCTTAGGAACTGGAACACTCTGTCCAGTTGTTGTTTCAAAATCATTCAATGAGGACTGATTGAATAAGTGAGAAACATCATCAATGGTTGGCTGTTAAGTGGTGTTAATAGTTTTTTGTTCTTTCAAAACAATACTTCCTTCTGCCTGGTGTTGTGGTGGATCACCTGATGAGTTTTGAGGCTCAGTGAGTGATTCACTTGAAGAAGCTTCACAAATCCTTGATATGGTCAATTTATCAGATCTATAAATGGTGGAGACTTCATTTGTTGTGGCTCTTAGAGAATTAGGACTAGGTCGGGGAAGCTCAAACAGTTGATCATCATCAGCAGCATCAGCATCAATTTGAGCACCTATTCCAACTGAAACATTCTCACATGATAGTTTAGAATAGTTTGGAAACAATTCTAAGTCAAAGATATGATCAGGGCCATTCCCCCTAAAACAAGGAGTATGCTCATTAACAACTATATTGGATGACTCCTCAAATTGTTGATTCTTAATGTTGTACACTCTGTAGGCCTTGGAGCTGGAAGAGTATCCAACAAAGATAGCATCATCCAACTTTTCAGCAAATTTTGCTAAATTGTCCTTTGTGTCAAGTATGGTACACCGGCTGCCAAAGGACCTTAGAAAGCCAATGAATGGTGGCCTCTTGTTCCATAGCTCATAAGGGGTTTTTCCATGGGGCTTAACTACAAGAACTATGTTCTGCACATAGCATGCAATGCTGACTGCCTCTGCCCAGAATGTTAGAGGTAGTTTTGAATCGGCTAACATAGTTCGAGCAGCCTCAATAAGTGTCTTGTTCCTCCTCTCAGCAACACCGTTTTGTTGAGGAGTTTTGGGAGCACTATATTGTTT
>BJCM01219892.1:0-12318 GCA_018326385.1 Flaveria bidentis | reverse complement strand
TGATTTGGATGGTTAGATCATGCAATCAAGAGCCTAAAGAGCTCTGATACCAATTGCAGGATCGGTTAAAGTCACTTACACTTTGTTTTTCTCTCAAACTCACTTGAACAACACTCGGATAAACATAGAGTCAATAAGAGTTTATCACAATATAGTAAGTAATAAGGAACACAAGAAGTAATTTTCAAGGTACTTTTATTTATTGCTTCTCAACTCAAATATTACAAGACTCTTGCAAGCAGTACGTAATGAGTTACAATGAGAACCTATATATAATACTACCTACAGCCGGATATACTTTGATACCAGCTGGGATCCTATAACTAAAGCCTATACTACAAGAATATAGTTTAAGGTATCTTAGATAAAGTCTTTTCTAAGATATGGTAGTCAGGACATGTCCCTGACTTACCTTTTGTCACCAACTAAAGTTGGTAACTTGTACTATCATAAAAGGTGAACAGTGGAATAAAGTATGGTCAACTACATGGCTCTTTAGGAAGATATCATGCAGTATCAGAGGTCTACAGCGGAGCGTCAGAGACCATACTTGTGTCCACTGGTTCATAGCAGTGTCTTCCGAAGGTGAAATGGCTTCGCAAGAACAAGTACTTCTGAAGCCACTTATACTTCGAAAGAGGCTGCTTCTTCCGAGGCTTGGTAACTTCTTCTTTTCTGCATACTTTGGAAGTAGTCTTCTGATTGTTCTTCTAAGACTTGATCTTTGGTAGCATGGTCTTGACTTTGGAAGTAGAGTTCTGTCTTCAGAAGTTGATCTTTCACTTTGTCTACGGAGGAACTCTACAACCTTCGGAAGTTCCATGCTAAGCTTTGGAAGCCTTTGCATGTAGCACCAAAATTATCTAAGTGATTTGGTTTTGGTTGCACCAGCCTTCTTCTTGATCCAACAATAACATAATGATAACTTAGTAAATGATTTGCAACTCTGCACTGAAGCTAATCGTATATTAAAACAAAATGAGTGCAGTTTTAAAGAAAAGATAGAACTTTTGGGGAAACAACTAAGGGAAACCATGGTTGTTGCCTTAAATCAATCAAATGATATACAGTTTTATTTGAATTCTTTAAAAGAGATCAAAAATGAAAAAGCAGTTTTGGAAGTCGAGGTAAATTCGTTAAAACAAAAACTGCATAGTTGGGCTAGTTCTTCTCACATAGTTCAAAACTTAGTGAAAAAATGAAACAATAGGGAAGGTTTCAGATACAAAGTTGTTGCACCACCACATGAAATCCTATTAAATACAAATTATAGACCTATTAATGACAACCCAGTTAAGGATCATATGTTGTCCACTCCTCTAGTTAGTGATCCCGATTCCACAGTCAAACTTGTACAGAAGATCACTAGACAGAAGGAGCCTACTTTGAAATCTAAAGGTAAAATGCCGGTTGATAATTTGGATGATGAAATTATAAAGGTTAATGTAAGGTCAGGGTCACAAACATCTACTTCAGAACCAAAATTGACTAAACCAGTTAACCATAAACGTGTTAATCATCAAAGTCCAAATAAAGTGCAAGTTAAAGATGTTCAAAACGTTAAAACAATTAATATTGTTAATAAGGATGAAACATCTAAGAGAGAAATGAAAAAACCCAAACAGACAAAGGTCACACCATTACATAACTCAAACCCACATAAATATTTTTCTCAATTTGTAGAAGGGAGATCTTGCTACAATTGTGGAAAACGAGGACATATCTCTCCTAATTGTCCTTATTATCAGACGCACAAAAAGAAAATTGAACTTTTTGATACAAAACAAAGTTTTTTCTAAATCGAGATCTAATACTCCACCTAAGAGTATTAGTGTACCTAAAGTTCCAACAATAAGCCAGTCGTCTGTTTATCACAAACAAGCCTTAAACAAAACTGGCTTATGGAAAGAAAAATCAAGTAGTGTCTGATGGTGAGGAGATTAAGAAGAAAGATATGTCCTCATCTTCTAAACGACAATGGGTTGAGTTTATGATGTGTGATTCCTCTGGGTTACCCAAGCCAGTTAAGGCTTGGGTCCCAAATCTGAACTAATAAGTTTCTTTGAATGTGCAGGGTGTCCGCTATAGTGATATAACTAATACCTGGATTATTGATAGTGGGGCGTCCAGGCACATGACAGGGAATTCGTCTCTCCTTTTCAACATCAGACAAATTAAAGGGGGACATGTTTCATTTGCTGGGAAGAAACAAGGCTATATCATTGCTCAAGGCGAATTGGTAAATGAGAAAGTTAAGTTTGACAAGGTCAACTACATTCAACAACTACAAAACAACTTACTTTCTGTTTCCCAGATCTGTGATAAAGGATTTAAAGTTGTATTTGACAACAAGAAGTTGTACATGTTGAAGGACTACATGATTAAGGAGGATAAAGTTCTTATATCAGCTTCAATATATAACAATTTGTATGTCTTGGATCTATCAAAAGCCTCCACAACTGATCATATGGTTCGATGCTTCTTGTCAAAGGCAACTGAGAAGAATTCAATCTCCTAGCATAGGAGAATGGGACACATTAATCAAAGGAAGATGAATCATTTGGTACAAAATGATTTATTGAATGGAGTAACCGTCAAAAACTTCCAACTTCCGAATTTTTGTGTAGCATGTAAGAAAGGGAAACGGACCAAGAAGGCTCACAAGGAAAAGAAAGTTCATTCAATTGATCTTCTTCTTGAGCTTTTACACATGGATCTGTTTGGCCCTGTTAGTACAAAGAGCATTGCTGGAGATTTGTATTTCTTTGTAGTAACGGATGATTACTCAAGGTTCTCTTGGGTGATGTTTCTGAAAGCCAAATCAGAAACTTTTGAATCATTCAAACATCTAGTTACTACTTTGAAATCATTCTACAAGCTGAAAGTAAGGCAGATTCGATCAGACAATGGTACAGAATTCAAGAAGTAGTGGATGGAGGCATACTATAGAGAGAGAGGAATTGTACATCAATTTACCTCTGCCTACACTCCAAAGATGAATGGTGTTGCTGAAAGAAAAAATCAAAGCTTGATAGAGACTGCCATGACAATGCTAGCTGACTCGAAACTACTTATTCAATTCTGGAAGGAGGCGGTGGCTAATGCTTGTTACACGCTCAATCGAGTCTTAGTGGTCAAACGACATGGGAAAACATGTTATGAACTGCTCCAGCGCCATAAACCCAATCTGGAGTATCTAGAACCATTTGGTGCACCACGCATGTTGCTGAAGAAAACACAGATAGGAAAGTTTAGTGAGAAGGCAGAAGAAAGTATCTTTCTCGGATATAGCATACCAGACAAGAGAGTTTATAACAACTCAACGGGTCAGGTAGAAGTGTAGTGCAACTTGATGTTCAAAGATTCACCACCCCCTACTGGAAAAGGACCCTCCTTCTTCTTCGACTATAAGGGAATTCTTTAAATCCTTCAATCTACCACCTTCTCCCACTGATGATGTGATGTCAGCAAGGATGATGTATGATGTTCTAAACACACCACCACAAGACTCGACAGCATTGGTTCCACTAGATGATTACTCTAATCCTTTAGGGGGAGCACTTGATGTAAGCGACTCATCTTCTGATGATGAAGCTTTTGAGACTGTGAATGTGGAATAGGAGAAACATGTTCCCAGTAATGAAAGTACACAAGCATCACATCCAGATGCCTTTAACACATCGGAACCTCATACTCTAACAACTTCAGATACTGAACCTGGGTTTCACAATCTGGATAATAAGGTAGTTGTTCCCACCACTCCTGGATCCCGGATAAATGTTTATCATCCATTAGACAATGTCATTGGAGATATTTGATCAGGAGTACAAACAAGAAATCAACTATACTTGGCTAATTATGCCTCAGTCATGGAAAAAGGCTAACTTCACGATGGTGCTTATCGATGTTTTGTGTCTCAATTTGAGCCAAAATATGTAAGTGAAGCCTGAAATAATGAGGCATGGGTCAGTGCTATGCAAGAAGAACTCCTACAGTTCAAAAAGTTATAAGTATGGACCCTTGTGGACAGACCAAAAGGTGATAACGTAATTGGCACTAAATGGGTCTTGAAGTGTAAGAAAGATGACCAAGGGGTCATAATCAGAAATAAGGCTCGACTTGTGGTTCAAGGGTTTAGACAAGTCGAACGCATTGATTACAATGAAGTGTTTGCACCTGTTGCTCAGATGGAAGCAATCCGTATTTCATGGCCTATGCATCCTACATGAAAATTAAAGTCTATCAACTAGATGTAAAAAGTGCATTCCTTCATGGTGAAATCCGTGTGACAGTCTATGTCAGTCAACCCAAAGGATTTGAGGATCCTTATTATCGGGATAGAGTTTACAAACTAGACAAGGCTCTCTACGGGCTCCATCAAGCCCCTAAAGCATGGTATGAGAAACTCTCAACTCATCTGGTGAAACATGGCTTTCGCAGAAGCGTGATTGACTGTATATTATTCATCAAAGAAAAAGATGGTGATTTACTGATGGTATAGATATATGTGGATGACATAATCTTCGGTTCCAAGAATGAAGAATTATGTAAAGAATTTGAATCTGTAATGAAAGCAGAATTTGAGATGAGTGCCGTGGGGGAGATGAAGTTCTTTCTCGGCTTATAGGTGGATCAGACACCAAAAGGAATCTTCCTGCATCAGTCCAAATATGTAGGTGATATCCCCAGTTGGTTCGACATGAAGAACGCTTCTGTTGCTGGAACTCCACTTGCCGCGAACCATGACATAGCACCCAATGAAAATGGTGATCTAGTTGATGCTACCATGTACAGAGGAATGATCGGATCCCTTATGTGTCTCACAGCCTCTCATCCTGATATTATGTACGCCACGTGCCTATGTTCAAGATATCAGGCCAAACCAAAAGTAAATCATCTCATTGGCGTTAAACGGATTTTTCGATATCTGAAGGATACTCCAACACTCAGGTTGTGGTATCCTCATGATGATGACTTTGAGCTTACAACGTATAGTGACTAGGACTATGGTGGTTGCAAGATGAATTACAAGTCAACATCTGCGGGATGTTAGTTCTTTGGTAGATGGTTAGTCACCTGGTAGTGTAAGAAGCAGACATCAGTTGTCCTGTCAACTTGTGAAGTTGAATACGTTGCTGTTGCAAGTTGCTGTTCACAAATCATCTGAATTCAACAGTAGCAAATGCGCGACTACGGTTTGCAATTTTCTAACACCCCTATTTTTGTTGATAATTCTGCTGCTATTTTTGTCACCAAAAATCCGATTCAACACCCTAAAACTAAACACATCGGTATTAAATATCACTTTATACGTGACTGTTTTGAAAAGCAATAAATCGATGTTGTTAAAACTAATACGAATTTTCAACGTGCCGACCTCTACACTAAAGCATTTGATAAACCTAGGTTTTTATATCTTTTAGAGGTTAATGGCGTGAAAAAAAAGTGATGTGATTCTTGAAGAAGAAAGTGCATAGTCCGACATGTTTTTTTTCTTTTCTTTTATTTATTTTCTTGTCTATTAAAAATCCAAAAGCACAAAAAGATTTTTGGTTTTAGAATTTTAGGGGGAGAATCGTTTAGTTTAGTATTTAATTCGTGCAGTATTTAATTACTTAAAAAAACAAGGAGGAGGGCAGCTTAGCTAAAAGGAAATAAAGTCAAATCTGTAATTCTGATTCAACATTTATGGAAAATTATAGTACACATGGAATAAATTGTTTGGAACTTTAAAAGATGTTAAATGATTAAGATGAAAAATTCAAAGTAAACTCTGAGAAGGCTAAGCAAAATAAAAGGAAAATGATAGCAAAACTAGTCTGCTACTGAGGTAACATAAAGAAAGTAGACCTAGAGGTTGCTAGTTCACTATATGATGTGTCGGTAGATTTAACACAATAAATGAGTAGACCTCATTGGTGGTTTAAATTCCAACTAAGTTGTTCAACTTGCTATGGTTTTCCATCTTATCCCTGGTTAACACAATCAACGCATTTCCAATAAGGGGTGACGAGTAAAATAAATGCCACAAATGTGTGCGGATGACCATAAAAATGAGCAAAGCACATGGAAAAATGCTAAATGCAATCAAGCTAATAACTTATGTTGTTGGTGCATTATGTGCAAAAAGAAAATTAAATGCTCTAACAAGAAAATAGGTTGTGTATCTCTCTGTTGTATGGTGGCACTGACCTGAGGATAAGCATAACCTAAATATTCTAGAATTCATTGTTGTTTTCGCCTCTCGGCTGTGCGGTGGCACTGACCTGTGGCTTGGCATCTCTTTGAAAGCTCTTAGAATAGTTTCTTCTTGAAATATACCCGTAGACCGCTCAAAAATCTCGTGAGGAATGTTGATTACCATGTATGTGTGGGATCCGCAAATGCTTGTTGAAATAATTAAACCATAACTCATCACCAATGTGTGTCAAAAATCTGTGTATGGATTTAAGTGGACAAATATACTAACAATCACCGTGAGCTGCAATTCTTGATAGTCAAAATCATTCTGTGCATCTTATAGCTCTAGTATGATTTCCTAAAATTGCTATTGACTCTCAGTCAAAACAAGAATCTAGCATTAAAAAGTTGTATTAAAATGTCCCAAATGATTCTGATATACTTGTATGATTCCATAATGAATCGTTCGAGAAATTATAAAATTAACTTGAAGTTGAGTTGTCCAAGAAGTAAAATCAATTAGATGTACTCTAATAGGTTTAATTCTATCTCAAATCAAAATTACAAAAATATGTCCTGTTTTGTTTGAAAATTCAAGTTGTTTTCAAATTTTTGTTTTCTAGTCTTTTATTACGTAGATGTCGGACTCTACAACTAGACTTAATCTATGAATCACACACTCAAAAGGGGTCACGTCTGAGGTGACCAAAATATTCAAAATTAAAATGGGTCATGTCTAAGGTGATAAAACGGTGTTAAATTAAAATGAGTCACGTTTGAGGTGACCAATCCGCTTTAAAATTAGAAGGATCACGTCTGAGGTGATCAAACGGTTTTAAATTAAAAGGTCATGTCTGAGATGATCATCGTTCATAATGTTCAATATCAAAAGGTAAAATTTTAAGTGTTTGAAAGTGTGTGAGGTCAAACTCATAAGTATGAACTAGCCGCACGATTGGATCATAAGTATGGGCCAATCGCACGACTAGACCATAAGTATGAGACAGTCATACGACTGGACCATAAGTATGAGCAAATCACACGACTGGACCATGAGTATGAGACATCCATGCGATTGGACCATAAGATTGAACCAATCGTACGAATGGATGAAGGAGTATGACTCAGTCACACGACTGAAGCATGAGTATGGGTTCAGTCGCACGACTGAAGCATGAGTATGGTTCAGTCGCACGACTGAAGCATGAGTATGGGTCTAGTCGCATGACTGTACACTAAAACAATATAAATAGAAGGGTTGTTCAGTCGCATTCTTTACCACCCTTCAATCTCTCAAACACATCTCATACACAAACACTCTGCCAAAATTTCCTTTGCCTTGATTACTCATTGATTGTGATTCTAATGGTTGTGCTAATCATCTACAGGTATTGTGTGACTGAAATCGAACATAATGAATGGTGAAATCAAACCCTAAATGACTGAATTGATTAAAATCAAGATTTGAGTTTAACTCTTCAAAATAGACCACTTAACTGGACAAAGTCGTTGATATAAAGGACATTAAGTGAGGTTTAGAGTCCCTACGAATCTAATGAGTCTAAACACGAAGTCTAACATCAAAATTTGACCAAGATTCGAGATCAGAGTGTCCAACAGAGTCATATACAAATAGAGACGCCGAATGAACTTCAGTCGCAGTTTTGAGCCAAGTGCATAGCCTCTAGGCGTGGAGGATTTGATGAGTTGTCTGACCAAATCCAGAATGCATATGAAGGCTTCTACATGTACCCACTGGTATTGAATCATCCATTTAGTTTTCCCATATGTTCTTCTCGTATCTGATAGAAAACCATGAAGCCAAGGGCAAGGAAGGCTTCTACATGTACCCACGGTTTCTACAGCTGATTATAGACGAGAAGCTTCCTTCCCTACCAAAGGAAAGGGATGATGTTGTTGTCCTAGAGGTTATGGACGACACCACATTGGGGAGGATGAAAGTTTACAGGGGGAAGCAGGTGAAGCCCCCTGTCAGGAGACTGTTTGTGCACTTGGCCCATGAGGACTACGTAGCGCCCTCTCGTAAGAGGTGGCATCACGATGACAGTTATTCTGATACTAAGCCCATCATGACAGCCACATCCGATGACGACGACGATGATGATGACCATGTTGACGGTCAAGGTGGGGGAGATGCAGGTCCCAGTTCTTCACGGGACACCGATACTTCTACTATATCTTCACCACCTCCACCCAGTATTTCTTTTGCTCCAGGTGGATCTGAGCAGGCTGCTATCCACCCGGATTTTTTGATAGATGAAGAAGAGGAGTCAGATGATGAGCCTCTAGTACAGAGGGTCGGGAGCTAGGTCGTGACCACTAATAGAGGGATCGAGGCGGTTAGTGGATGCCAGGCTGAGTCAAGGGATGATGCTACTGATGTCATTGGTCCTTCTTACACCCCTGACCAGCCCAGAAGCCAAGGGGGAGCGCCTATGGCAAAGGGCTCCAGGAAGAAGAGGATGGCCCAACCATATAGGATGAAGAGAAAGAGGCCAAGATTTACATTGATCACTTCTTCTACCACCACCACCACTATCACACCTACCACTGTAGCAACCACCATTACCACTACTCCACCCACCACTACCACAGCCACCACTACCACCACCACTTCTTCCACAACCACTATCACTCCATCCACCACCACTACCACAACCATTCCACCACATCCCACTCACATTCCACCTCCCACATTCACCACATCCACTACTACCACCACTAGCCACCAAGCAGGTCCCTCCACTCACTCTACATTCACAGCTGGACCCACTCTACCCCACATCAGGTTAGAAGAACAGCTGGCTAACCTTAACAACATTGTGCTAAGTCTGCTTGCCACTGATGAGCTGAGGGCCACTCAGGTAAACAAGATGATGGAGGTAAATGCAGCCCAAGCTAAGCAGATTGTGCATCTGAGTGAAAAGAGTGCTTAGTACGAGAGGGCTTTAGGTCGTGCCCATCATGCACTTACAAGTCAAAATGAGCTGGTGTTGGCGTCGGCGAAGAGGATTGATGAGCTTGAGAAGGAGAACAAGAGGATACACCTAAAGCTCAAAGGATCAAAGTCTGAGCCATTAAAGATCAAGGATGGTGATGATGGTGATGATGATGGTGATGATGATGATGATGATGATGAGGATGAAGATGACTCTAAGGAGGAGGTTGGTGAGGGTGGACCGAGCAGGAAAGTAAGAGAGGATGATGATGATCAGGAAAGTGATGCTGCTGCATCCGCCTCTCCTTAAGCTCAAGAGAGGCATACCAAACGAAGCCAAGATCAAGGAGCCTCGTCCTCTGCTCCTCCTGCTGAAGAACAAAATGATCAAGACAAAAGTAATGATTAGTCAAACATATATATTACATTAATGTCATCATTGATTATTTATGTTTGTTTATGTCTTAATGTTTTATATAATGACTTATGTGAGATATGCTTAATGTCTAATCAAACATATAAAGCTCAACAGATAGATAAATTTGATGTCCAACCCCTTCAGCATGTCAAGACTTAATTAACCATGATTCTTGACTGGCAAGGGATAGTTAGAAGATCTGTGAGCTACACTCCAGATGTGGGAGAGATCATACACGACCTAATAGATGAATAACTTGCTGAAATATTCAGGATGAATCCTGATGAGCTGGTCAAAGATGCTCCTGTAGTTGATGTGCAAGCGATGATGAGCTTAACAATGTAGACGAAATCGAGATAGAGGATGTCACTACTGATTATTATCCACAGTACACTGATCTGGACGGACATGTTATCCCCACTGGGTGAAACATTCGACAGTGGTACTTTTGAGAAGTTGGAAGAAGTAGAAAAAGAAAAAGAGAAAGAAGAAAGCACTACCCAAGCTTTAGACACAAATGTTGATATCAAGAAAGTTGAATGGGCAGCTTGTTTGGCTTAGATAAAAGCCCAGCGCGCGCCCCAAAAGTAGAATGCCTACACAAAGCTTTATAGAGTCAAACGACATCAGAAAGTGTCTGGAAAGATTATAGCATGGGCTTATTTTGAAGATTTGGATGTATATGCTGTAAAGAGAGAGAGAAGAGGATTTGAGTACTTCAGATATCCTCATGATCTGAAGACTCTTCCTGGTTTTGAGCTCAACCGACTGGCATGCTTAGATCTACTATATGCTAATCCAAGAAAGATGTCAAGTTGGTTTGAGGCAGCATTAAAAAAGAAATACCACATCATATGGGTAAACTTCAAACCAAGGGGAGTTTGTAGATACATCATGTTCCTAGTTTATGAGCTTTAATGTAAAAGTCTTTCATGTCTTACACATATGTAATGAATTGATTCAATGATATATATAATATGTGGTTGTTGCTTATTAATGTTTATTTATTTCATATTATTATTGTGATGAGCATAATTCATATGGATGAACTTATTATATAGATTTGAAGTTATTGTACATAGCTCTTGGTCAATAATGATTGAGAAATGTGTTCAACCTAGTCGGATGAGTCTTCATGCTAATGGACCATACTAATGGACCATATGCATGAATACATCATGCTTATGGACCAGTCGCACGATTGAACCAGGAGACTGGATCAGTCGTATAATTGAGACATAAGATTGACTCAGTCACACGATTGAACCTTCAGTTGTGCGTATGACTCAGTCGCATGATTCAGTCGCACGACTGAACCATGCTAATGGATCAGTCGTACAAATGAAAACTACAAACCTATAAATACCACTTAATTCGTGGAAAAACATAAGAATTCATGACACTTTGAGAGAGACTTTGAATATACATAAACCCTAGTCGTCCAAAGCATCCAGCACACCCAATCAACTTCATAGTTCATTCTTGATCGATTCCTACTCGTTCTTAATGTTTAGTTTATTCTTATATCGATCGGGTTAACGTCCTAACTGATTGGATCGCCAATCAAATAGGATTCTGCACTATTTGATCTGGTTTCACGCATTATCAGTTAGTATTCCATACGTACACGGTCCTGACACCTTTAAAGATCTACCATCGACCATCCTCTAACACACTATAAGATTCAAACACTAACACGGTCATTCAAGGTAATAGCTCATTTTATGTCAAGTGTAGTAAGTCCCTAATCACAGTGGCCAGCTGTGATTAGCCACTTACTTTACTCTTCATACCCCAAGCATTTCCTATCCTAACTACATCAATATCTAAATCTACTAAGAAGCACATAAAACACATAACATGCGCACATAATACCGGTTAACATTAAAGAAAATATTTGATGGCACGCAGCAACTCGGACTGGCATCCCTTCCTTTTGCCCCATTTTCAGTTTAAGTTTAGATTTCTTTTGAAAATTTTAACCAGTTTCATTTACTCTTTGGCTCTAATACCAACTTGTAAATCCCCATTTCCAGAACGCTCACAATTGGACTATCAACGCACATAAAACATAAAATATACATTACAATTTCTAAAACATCGCAGCGGAATTCTTTTAAACAAACCATTCCACTTATATATAATTGCTTTTTGCAAAATAATACATCTTTAATGGTTACAAAATATTACTCGTTGCATTACATCACAAAAATATTATAAACAACGGATGCCATCCAAAATTGCCAAAAGCCACCCCGTGCCATCCTCAGCAATATCTACCTGCCAACTGGAAACACATAAAAGTCAGTGTTGCTGAGTGAGTTCTAGTGTTACAAAAAACATTATATTATCTTTCCTTTGTTAAAAGATGTTCTTTACTATCGCACATGATCACACATCTTACATACATCAAGGTAATAATTATTATCTTCCATCATCGTTCGTTTCGCACATTCGCACGTTTCTTACTTATCGCACTTTTTGTACATTTATTATCTTTTCACTTCTATCTAGGTCCTGTCGTATGCTTAACCCCCCTCTTGAGCACAAAGCCATATCATCTAGGGTTAAGCGACAAGGATCCCATATCGCACGTATGGAGTAGTCACGTAGACTAACTTCCCCTGTGTCTGAACCCTAACTGGGTGTGAGAATGATATTCTCTGTTGATGTGAATCAACAAGGATTGAATATGATGATTGAGTCAATGATTGTAAGGCGGAATCAAACAATCACAAAACATTGAATGCAAGAAATACTC
>BJCM01219886.1:0-13352 GCA_018326385.1 Flaveria bidentis | reverse complement strand
ATATATGTCAACTAAAAGTGTAGTAGAAGTGATTGGGCATATACTTTTTGGACAAACAAGTTACAAAGTCTCAGATTTGGATGTCACTTGAACATCATTAAGTTCTTGTATTTTGGAATAATTGATCAAGTTCAATTTTAAAAGAAAAAAAAAGTTAGAATGATTTGGCTTAATATGAAATGTTTGGAATAGTTTATAGATTCAATATATATGTTCAACAAGAATTTGTTTAACTCTAATTGCTCACAGTTTTCAGATAAGAATGGTAGTTGAATCATTAAATGAACTATTGGATATGTGTAGTTCTGCTTGCTCGCAACCCTATATGTAAACCAATTGCAAACTAATTGAGAATCATATATGCAGCTCGAGTGTTCATTTGGAGAACCATTTTGGAATGAAAGAAAGTGATTTGTAATAACCAGAATCCTTGTTTAGGCCCTATGGGTGAGTACTAAACCCAAGGCTATGGAACTTCTAAATGTAATGATACATCCACATAACTTAGAATCATCAAAAATGGGAAGAACAAATGAGGAAATCATTCAAAGAAGAGAGAAAGGTAATCATTTGGAACTGAAAAGCTTACAACTTATTGATTTCTCTTCCTATATTGTGTCAAATTCCTCTCCTAATCATTCTAAATTTCTAGAAAGAAAATAATTTGCTGATCGACTTATTTTCTTCTTTAGCATTAGCCTAAATTCCAACTTCTTTTTGTTCTTAAAGTTGCTATCACAAAAAAGATTCTTGATTGTTTTTTCTTTCTATTGTCTTCGTCTAAAAAGTGTTGGTCTTATATCTCATCCTACCAATCATTAACTCTTCATGCCCTTAATCAGATTCCTGAACTTTAAGAGTTCTTTTCAAGAACTACTAATAAAAACTGTTCAAGTGAAGGTCTGCAGAAAAAGGCAGAAGTGCAACTATATCTTAGTTCTTCACTCATATTCCATATCTTAGTTCTTCACTCATATATGGGATCTAGAATTGGAGTATTTCTATTACTCAAGCTTGTTTGCATTATCACATAGCCTGGACAAATTTAGGCATTTGGTCAAACATGCATGCTAAAGGTTGGGTCTTGCGTCTCAAACACTAAGGTTTTCCTTTCCTTCCTTCTTGTTACTTGTGCACGCTGATTTTCTTTCATCGATTTACATGCCGGTTATTGGTTATAGTTTGTGTGATAGTCTCCTAGGATTCACCGTGGGCAGATCTTATTTCATTAAACTTTGGTTAAGATTCGTATCCTAACAGAAGAAACATCTACAACCAATAAGGTTTTCCTTTCCTTGCTTCTTGCTTATATATTTGTGTTTGCTAATTTTCTTTCGTCAATTTGTGTGCCAGTTACTGGTTATAATATGTGTGATAGTATCCTAGGATTCATTGTGGGCAGTTCTTATTTCATTAATTTTTGGTTGAGATTCGTATCACTAACTAATGAAACATCTATAACCAATAAGGTTATGCTTTCCTTCCTTATTGTTTATATATTATTGTTTGCTGATTTTCTTTCATCTACTTGTGTGCCAGTTATTGGTGAATATATTTGTTATAGAGACCGCTTCACCAAACAAACGACATGACACAATACTTAGGAACTAGTATGAAGAGCTGTTTTTGCGTATGAAAAGAGTTCCTAGGATTCCTCGTGGGCAGTTGTTATTTCATTAAATGTTGGTTGAGATCCATATCAGTATCACTAACTGAAGAAATCTATAACCCATTGTAATCAATGATCTAATTTGCTTCAAAATATTCACCAACTAAATGATGTGTAACACTAGACCTTGTCACGCATCAGATTGCATTAGAGCATATCTGGTGCATAATGGAATCACACTGCTTCAACAGCACGGATGCGATCTCATCACTGCATCACCACATTATGTGCTCCTAATGGCTGATGCATGCATCATAA
Organism: Flaveria bidentis; assembly: GCA_018326385.1. Lineage (NCBI taxonomy): Eukaryota > Viridiplantae > Streptophyta > Magnoliopsida > Asterales > Asteraceae > Flaveria > Flaveria bidentis. Next base: position 11,425 of record BJCM01219886.1, on the reverse strand, counting down.
AACTAAGTGTCACATATTTATTTATAATTATAATGTGTTTTCCCCAAACTTGAACTTTAAGGAAACTTCAAAAAATAGCATCAAGCGTATTTAAAACAACCTTTCTCATCTATCCTAACAAACTTTCCTTTTACCTAACACCACCTAAAAATTGTCCAATCTAGCACACTAAGTCAAGTCATGTACTACTACTACAACACAACAATGGGCATTAGTTCCAACAGAAATCCTTGACAAAAAGCAATCTATATAGAGAAAAGAGAAAACGTACCGACAGTGTGTTTCCATAAATCATATCAGTGATGGACTCGGGAGCAGGTTGCCCGCTGCTGTAGTTGAACTGTACAAGTAACAAAAATATGTGTCAAAAAATACTTATTAATGAAGCTGGAAGCCAAATTCCAGCACCAATCATCTACAAGCAAAATGACAATACATGGATGAAAACAAGGACTCCAAAACTGATGATAATTTCATAAGGAATAAAGAATACATGCATTAAATATTCACCTTGATGCCCCAATCATATTCAGGACCACCAGGATTATGACTTGCGCTCATTATAAAACCACCATTTGCCTGTAAAATACAACGAAACTTACGAATGCCATTTAATTCTAGTTCCCATTATATGAAATCATAACCACAGTTGGAAACTTGCCTTTCTCTTCCTTATAATTGCAGATACAGCAGGTGTTGACAATATACCTTCCCTTCAATGACAGTATTAAAACATCATGATTCAGCAATGATACACATAACAATTCTAATAAAGTATCAACAGACTCACTTGCCCACCAAAATTTTACCAACTCCATTCCCAGCTGCAATTTTAATAATCAACTGCATTCACAATTGATGAATCAATTAGCACATCAGTTCATGAAGCACATTATCACATATTCACATACAACACAAATACAAAATCACCTGTGCAGCTTCTTTGTTAAAATATCTCCCATCCCCTCCTAACACCAGCAACGCGTTCTTATAATCCTCAGGAGGCAACGAGTTAAACAACGCCTAATCACAAACATACAATCAATCAAAAACCCTCAGCTAATAAAACCCTAGCAAATGGATCAATCCACTAGTTTAAGGCGATTAATCGAAACCTGAATCCAGTTTGCAAGGTAATTCTCCTGCATAAACACTTTCACCTTACCAAAACCAACACAAAAACGTCAATCAACATCCAACGAAACAACAAAACCAACAAAACCAAAACGATCAACACCTTCTTTCGGAGACCACTGGTTCCGGTTTTCTGACCTTCAATCGGCTTCGTAGGAATCGTATTCACCTGTCAATAACAAAAACACCGAGCACGTTAAATAACTTCACCATATAGATTCTAAATTACAACCTCAAATGAAATGATCCGTACCTTCAGATCCGGAGACTCCGTGAACGTAGCGGAGGAAGAAGCTCTGATTGCGGAAGCTTCACGTCGGAGTTTCGAATGCAGTGATGTGGAGAAGAGTAACGGGAGCGTCGGAGAAGATGATCGGAGGAAGGTGGTGGTGGTGGTGGTGGTGGTGAGGCGGTGGTGGTGCGGCGGAGGGGAGAGGAGGGAGGCGACGGCTCCGGCGGAGGTGGCCATTGCTCCGGTGAGGGTGTGGATGAGCATTGAGCAATGAGCAGTGAGGGGAGTGGTGGGAGAGAGATCGACGGTGACGGAGAGTGGGGATTTGAAATAGTGATGAGTGCCACATGTTCGACGAAAGGGTTATCAGTTGGTGACGTGGCGCTGTGGGATTGGTGGGCTTGGGATGTGCTGGCGCCGAGATCACGGTTTGGGAGGTGGACCCTGTTGTTGCTCACGTGAGGGGCATGCGTGTCATCAACGACATGTAACATGTTGAATCTGTTCTTTCTATCCACTTCACGGTTGTATATTAAAGGAAAATACATAATTGAAAATATTGAAATGTGTTAAAAGAAAAAGGGTTTGTGATATGTTTGGTTAATAAAACAATCTATGTTTCATTTATAAATGTGTTAAACTAGTTTTTTTACTCGACGTGTGTTGCGACAGCGTCGGATATGGTGTGATAATTACAGATTACAATTGACTTAACTCTAAACTAAATTTACGTCAAAACGTAGAAAACTCGAATTTATACCGTTGATGAACACGTTTATATTTGACCCACTTTTTTTCAAATACAATGTATGTCGAAAGGTAGACCGATTCTAAACGTAAAAAAGAGCACTTGCAGCAATACTGTATACGACATGATAAAGTAGAGATCAAATCATCCCGCCCGTATCCGAACTAAATTATTAACATCAAAACGCAAAGCAACTCCTGTATATAAATTAAGCTCGCGTGATACGGCGCTTTTTAAAACCTTATTACGTGTGTTACTATAGTGACATTTGAGTGGTTAAGTACGTAAAAAGAAACGTGTGAATTTACGACGATTTGATATAGATAGAAGAGAGTATTATGTCTAGTACGTTACGACGTAAATAAAACGTAACGTCGACGCGAAAATCACTCAAGAAAATTAAAAGTGATTGAAAAAAAAATATCAAAAGAGTAAAAGAAAACAAAAACAAAAGTTGCAACTCGTTAGATTCGAGCCCATGGTAGATTAAAAACCCAATTCCTTAACCCACGTCCTTAACCACTCAACCCACTACACCCTATGTTTAATAAATTTGAAAAAATAAAATTTAAGTTGACTTTAGGATAATACAAATTTTAAAAAACCCGCCAACCTTCACTTTTAAGTATAAGTAAATATACATTAGTATATAGTAGCGGCAGTTAGATATTGCAGGACCGGTGAACATGGTCACTTACAACACAACAACACAAAAAGAAAAGTAACTAAACTTTATCAAACAGTAAACTGTATTAACCACAAGTAAAGACACTAATAACACAAGTAATTAAGAGATAGAACACAAGAGCAAGATACACAAGTGTATGGTTTTCAAGATTGAAGTATATTGTTTTCTCAATGTTCTATTACAAGTGTTACAAAGCATAAAGGAAAGTTACAAGAACATGAGATACTTATACTAAATCCTACAGCCGGCCATACTATGAAAGCCAGCCGGATACAATTGACTAGACACAAAACAAAATCAATTGTAGAGTCAAAAGGCAGATTGCCTTTTGACTAGTGATAATGACATGTCATAACTCACATCCTTATCTATTACAAAAAGGATAAAGTACATGAAGTAGAAGTTCAAGGTCTGAAAATTAAAGATCTTTTGTTGCCCTTGAACTTTAACGATTATTAGGGCTCTCTAGTTGTTGTCATACCTCCACCCAATGATGTGATTGGAAGATGGTGGAGATGACATAGCCCTTGGTATCCCTTCCTCAAACGGATTCTGTATGAAGGAGTCTATGTAGTCCACATCAATGTGAACTTGAGGAGGTTGCTGAGAATGTACAATTGAAAGTGAGGATGGTGAGTCCTCAATGTCCATTCTCTTTGAAGAACTCCTAAGTTCTGTGATTGTAATGACTTTCTCCCCTTTTTGGTAGCATCAACCACTTGCATAAGTGAGCCAGGAGTTAGGTCAATCACATCCACAAGTTCTTGTGTTCCTGGTTGAGCTCCTCTTAAAGTTCTCCCAGCTAGTTATTCCTTAATATATGAAATCTCAAGTTGCTGATCATTGACCCTGTTCTGCAAGGTAGTCACTTGAGATTCAAGGTGACTAACCGTGGAGACTAAATAGGTGCAAGTTTGAGACAGTTTTTGCACCTTTAGTCTTAAATTCCCCTTATCTTCATCAGAAGAATCATTGGGGGATGAGATGATTGGACCAGAGTCCTCACTCTCACCACCAGCTTTAGGTTCTTGGCTGCTGGATTTCCTCTGCTCACTGGCAATCTTAGTTGAGATGTCAGTCAGCTGAGTTGCCATGGTTGAGGTCTTAAAGATGTAATCACTTTCAAAAGTGAGAGCCTCTTCCGTATGAACATCCTGAACAGGTTCAGAAGTGTCCACCTCAGTAGTGGGTGACTGATGGAGGCTAGAAATAGGATCCTCAGAAGCACTCATCTTTCTTTGAGTAGGGGAAAAGAAGAGAGAATCATGGTACTCACTAAAACCTAGATCTTCATCAGTGTAGAAGTCAAGGTTGGGGATTGGTTGGTTGAGATCTAAAGGTTGGGGATAGTAACTGTTCCCTGAAGGTTAATCACTTGAGTGTCGAGACTCAGAGTGATGGCTTAAGGATATTTGGCTTATGAGCTCATCAGGCTGAGCATGAGGAACCTCAGTACTAATCCTTGAAGAGATGGGAGTGGTTTGCTCTTTAAGAGAAGTGGGAGCTCTAGTGTCCACTTCTTCCTGTATGGGTGAGTGTATATGGACTTGCACAGACTGAATAGCCTGAGTAGGGGTTTGTTTGGATTTTCTTTGGTAGGTGAGGGTGATTTGTGGTTGTTTAGGTTGTTGGGATGTAGAAGGTGGGGGTTCAACACTAGCTGGTGCTGCTAGGTTCTAACCTTAAGCAATGAGCTCTAACATTTTTGGGACCAGGGCTGTTTCTACCCTAGATAAACCAACAGTGGGCTTTCTCAGTTTTTTAAAGATGTCGGGCTTCATCTGTCCCAGTTTAAGAATGTAACCTATTCCCCTAAACTGTGAGCCCAGTTCACAGTTAAGAATGTACTGGACATATCTAGGGAACATGTAATATTCTAAGAAGTCCAAGTTTGCAAGCAGATTAGTATAGACAAACTAAGAATACCTAAACTTGACCCCCTGAATCATTCCATGGACAATGAAGGAGAGATCCTCAGGAATCTGATCCCATCCATCTTGCTTATTTGATAAGTTGTGGATAACCACATAGAGCAGGAATTTCCACTAGGATGAGACCTTCCCTTTCCTGAAGGTCTTGACAGAGTAGTCTCCCTCATAACCCATCTGGTCAAAAGAATGATTTACAGCTTTCTTTGGGAAGAACACCTCACCTTCTTCATCATCCAGCTGAAGATGAATGTTGATGATGGTCGGAGTGATGAATACTATTCTCCCCTGCACTGTGGCAGACAGTGCCTTCTCCTTATCCATTATGACCTCTTGGCAGGTCTTCCAGAATTCTAGCAGATGATCCTCATAGAGTGGAGGATCAATGGTTAGGGAGGTGAAGTAGTTTGACAAAGCTAAGAAACGGCAAACCTCTGAGAAATGAGGATCTTTCTCAGAGCTTAACAAAGCAACCTGATTATGTTGCCTGTGTAACTACATGGTAAAGTTCGGGTCATTTTTGTGAAGAGGGTTGGCCATTATGAGGTAGCTTAAGGATGAAGAAAGAAAGAAGAAAGAAAGAAGAAAGAATTTTCAGAGAGAAATTTGGGGTTTTAGGTTTGGAGGAAAAAGCAGATTATAGAAAGAGGGGGAAACCGTTGGGTTTATATGTGAAAAAGGATTTCAGATAAAGTTTAATGAAAGAGGATAAACTTTGAAATCCTGATGTCGGTCCCACCTCTAAAAAAGTAGTTTACTTTTGCTCAAAAAGTAGTTTTCTTTAAAGTCAAAAAGCCTCCAAATGTAAATTATCTTCGGAATTTTTTAATGAAAAAGCTTCCGAAGCTAAAATGACTTCGAAGAATTTCCTGAGAGTTTTGAAAATTTTGCTTCAGAAGAAAAATTAAGACTTGAATGCTTTGTTCACAGAAGAATAAAGCTTCCGAGAGTTAATTTGCTTCGGAAGAAAATGGTTCTTGAAAACGTATAAGTGTCTGAGATAAGCATTTATGCTTCGGAAGATATTTTAGAAATTTCTTCCGAAGGCAAAATTTTCTTAGACGGTTATTTGTTTTTGAAGGCATGATTTTCTTCCAAAGATAAAAACATATCTTCCGAAGGATCAAAAATTTTCAAAAATCTAAGGAAAGTCTTCAAAAAGATTTTCATCCAAAGAAAACAAGAGCTTATGAAAGTGATGAACTAGACAACTTAGGACACACATATTTTAAAAGGAAATAAGAATTAGTCTTAAAAAAAACCTACTTAAAGTTGATCATCCCAATAACTTATATTAGATATTTAAATCTCTGTTCATCAAAAGCCTTTGTAAACAGATCATCATATTGTTCATATGTGTGAACTTTGACTAGTTTAATTAATCCATTTTCATAATTGTCTCTTATTAAATGATACCTGATGTTGATGTGTTTGGTCCTTGAGTGCTGCACAGGATTCTCTGTGATTGAGATATCACTATTGTTGTTTATGTGAATGGGAGTCTCCTTGAATTTAACCCATAGTCCAATATCTGATTCTGAATCCAAAGCATTTAAGCACAGCAGCTTGCAGCAACAATGTATTCAACTTCAGTAGTTGATGCAAAGACACAGGATTGTTTATTGCATTGCTATGAGACAACCCTTCCACCAAGAAACTGACATCCCCCAGATGTAGACTTTACAGTCATGTTGCAACCACCATAATCACTATTTGTATAAGCATACAGATTGAAGTCAGGTTTTTAGGATACCATAAACCAAGTGTTGAAGCACCTTTAAGGCATCTTAAAATCCTTTTGATAGTAATAAGGTGAGACATCTTAGGGTTGGCTTGATATCTTGCACAGATGCAAGTGGCAAACATAATATCAGGCCTGCTAGCTGTAAGGTACATAAGAGACCTAATCATAGCCCTGTATAAGTGTTCATCTACACACTCCTCCTCAAGATTAGGTCCAAGGGAGTGGTTTCTGGCTATGGGTGTCTTAGCAATCTTACAATCAGTCATGTTGAACATCTTGAGTATGTCTTGAACATACTTTTACTGACTAATAAAGATCCCATCTTCAACTTGCTTCACTTGAATTCCTAGAAAGAAATTGAGTTCCCCCATGACACTCATTTCAAATCTGTCCTTCATCAGCTTCTCAAAGTCTTTACAGAGCTTTGGATTAGTTGAACCAAAAATGATGTCATCCACATATACTTGAACTAGCAATATGTTATTTCTCTGTCCTTTGATGAAAAGAGTTCTATCTGTAGTACCTCTCATGTATCCATGGTTGCAAAGATACTTAGATAGTGTCTCATACCATTTCCCGGGTGCCTGATGCAGCCCATAAAGAGCTTTGTCAAGCTTGTAGACATAATCAGGATGATCAGGATCTACAAAACTAGGTGGTTGTTTGACATACACCTCTTCATTAATCACTCCATAAAGAAAAGCACGCTTCACATCAATTTGGAAAACCTTGAAGTTCTTGGATGCAGCAAATGCAAGGAATATCCTCACAGCTTCCAGTCTTGCTACAGGAGCAAAGATATCAGTGTAGTCAATCCTTTCTTCTTGTGTATATCCTTAAACAACTAGTCTAGCTTTGTTTTTTATGATAATGCCTCTATCATCTTTCTTGTTCCTAAACACCCATTTGGTTCCAATGGTGGTCTTCCCATGAGGAAGAGGACAAAGGTTCCAAACTTTCTGCCTTTTGAATTGAAACAACTCCTTTTGCATAGCTTCAACCCAGCTTCCATCCTTTAGAGCCTTATCAACTTTCTTTGGCTCTATCTGGGATAAGAAACAAGAGTGAAGGCAAACATTTCCTTCATGGGTTTGTCCCTCTTGTTCTTAACCCTGTGACAACATCTCCAATGATGTTTGTGGTAGGGCGAGACTTGTGGATCCTTAGTTGAGGGATCACAACAAGTTGTTGAGAGAGATCTAAATTAGAGAAATTTAGATCTGGCATAGATGTTTCTCCCACCACATCAGCACACTTATCAAGAGAAACTTGATCCAATGAGTGTGTGACATCATTGATGTTGTCAACTATAGAGTGGTTATCAGCATCAAGAAACTCCTGATCACTGTCACCACCTCTATTGTTTTCTTCTACATGTGAGGCATCTCTATCTGGTTGTGGAGCCTCTGATCTGGAATTTGAAGGCATCCCAGATGTATCAGTTGAGTTTGTCATTGTAGTGCTAATAGAAACCTCATCTGCAGAAGTAGTTCCAACTGGAGCTAAAGATGTGCTACTTGAAGGTCTTCTCAGCTCAAATCTTGGATCAAGATTACCTGTATTTAATTTTTTTGCAGATCTTGAAACAGTCTCACAAGATTTATTAAAACAGTTGGTAACTAAATCAAGATCAAATAACCAATCAGGACCAGAACCAGCCACACAGGGTGTGTGTTCATTGAAAGTCATATTGGCTGACTCCTCAATAATTCTAGTTCTGAGATTGTATACTCTGTAAGCCTTAGATTAGGAAGAGTATCCAATGAAGTTTCCATCATCTGATTTCTCAGAAAATTTGGCAATTTGATCCTTGGTATTCAAGATGGTGCAAGTACATCCAAATGACCTGATAAAACCAATGAAAGGTTTCCTCTTGTGCCAAAGTTCATAAGGAGCCTTGCCACGAGTCTTAACCACTAAAACCTTGTTTTGCACATAACAAGCAGTGTTGACAGCCTCTACCCAGAAGGTGATGGGCAGCTTAGAGTCAGACAACATGGTTCTTGCAGCTTCAATCAGTGTCTTGTTTCTCCTCTCAGCAACACCATTTTGTTGAGGAGTCCTGGGAGCACTGTTTTGTCTTGTAATACCTTTTTCATCACAAAATATATTAAGGATTTGGTTCTTGAATTCAGTTCCCTGATCCACATCTTATGATTTTGACCTTGTGATCAGATTGATTCTCAATCTTCAAGATGAAACTCTTCAGAATCTCTGGAGTCTCATCCTTAGTTCTAAGGAAGAAGACCCAAGTGAATCTTGTAAAGTCATCTATGATCACTAAACAACAAGAGGTCATTCCTAGACTCATTACACTGGTGGGGCCAAAGAGATCCATATGTAACAAGTGTAGGGGTGTAGTGATGGAGTTCCTTTCCTTAAGCTTGTGAGATACCTTGTGTTGCTTCCCTTTCAGGCATGCAACACAATGGTCATCACTTGTAAACTCTTTCTTTGGTATTCTAGTTACCAAATCATTCTTAATAAGTTTATTCATATTCTTAAAGTTTACATGGCATGTTCTTTTATGCTATAGGAAAGACTCATCACTATTTGCTTTAGACAGAAAGCATGAAACTTCTCCAGAGGAAGATGTTTCTTGCAAATCCATCTTGTACATATTTCTTTTCCTGGGGGCTCTAAGCAGGATATGCTCATGAGGAATAATCACCCAGGAGTTGAGAACAATGCACTCATGCTCAGTAAAGAGCATGTTATGACTCTAATCACAAAATTGGGATACACTTAGAAGATTGTATCCAAGCTCCTTGACAAAGTTTACCTTTTCAATATTGAGCTTGCCATTTGTGACCTTGCCCCTTTCTAGGAATGTAACCACCTTCATCTCCTCCAAAAGCAACTGACCCTCCATCAATCCTTTCAAAGTTCTGGAGTAGTGACCTATTGCCTGTCATATGCCTGGAACAACCATTGTCAATGATCCAGACATTTTTGTTTGTCTTAAGCTATCCCTGCACAAAGAAAATGATTAGTTACATTTAGAAACCCAAACCTTACTTGTCTTGGGCTCACTAAGTGAAACAGAAGGTAATGCAACAGTAATAGATCCTATAGTTGTGCTTGGAGGATCTTGAGCTGTTGTTGATGGAAAACTTTCAGTCACTTGGTCTTTCTTAGACTTCCACACCATCTTTGGAGTCTTGGACTTGACCTTCAACACTTCGGAAGCTTTTGATACTTCAGAAGCTTTGATGACTGGACCTTCAGAAGATTCTGCTCACTACGGCAGACTTCAGTACTTCGAAAGTATTCCTTCCTTCTGACACCAACTTTTCTTCCGAAGGCAATTTTCCACTTGCCTTCTTCTTGGTTTTGGAGCTTCTGAAGGAAACAGATTTTCCTTTCGAAGCTTGAATCTTCTTAGGACTCTTGGATGTCTTTGGTTTGATCATGTGATTGTATGGACAATCTTTAGCAAGATGAGCAGTACTCTCACACATAACACACTCCATTTTCTTCTTCCCAAGAGCCTTCTGGGAACAAGACTGACTTTGGTCACATCCCTTCTCCACCCTCATCTTTGCAGATGCTGAGAAAGTCCTTTTCGGTTGGGAACTATTATTGGAGTTTGATGGTCCAGGTTGTGTAGCAGTGGTACACAGCAGATCAGTCTTCTTCTTGGTACTGAGATGATTTGAACATGAACCAGAACTCTTAGCAGAAGAGTTAAGGTTGATGTCTTCAGTCTTCACCACTTCAAATTCTGCAGAGATAAAAACTTGTTTCTGCTTGGAGTCAAAAGTAGCCTTGATCTCTTGAGCCTTCCTTGCTTTCTTTTTGCTCTTTCTGATCAAGTTCTTTCTCATTGACTTGGTCATCACTGTCTTTTTCTTCTCCTCAGAAGGATAGTGACCCTTCTTAGAATCCCCCTCTTTACTCTTCTTAGATGAATTCTTCACTATCATTTCTTCATCCTCTTCACTTAAAGGATCTATTAGAGGAAGCTCATCTTCACAAATTCCACACCTAGGTGATCTTACTGACAAGATTGTGTGTGGAGGAGCTATCTCATTTGATCCTAGTCCCTATTTGTTTTGATAACACATCTTGTTGTGCAGGGATGAGGATATCATGTTCTTGAAGGTCTCTTCTTCAAGAACACACTTGTCTATCCTGGCTTTACTGATCACAAGCTTAGCCTGGCAGTCAGTCAGCTTGGTTATGAGATCCTTGATTTGAGTCCTAAAATTTGTATGCTCATGTTTTAGAACAGAAATAGTTTTCTCTAAGTCCTCTATCTTCAGTTTATAATCATTTTCAGACTTTTTAAAATCAGCTTTTAAAATGTTTAAGGACTCAAGATTAGATCTCATCTCCAAGTTATAGGACCTGTATCTATTAACTTTAGCAATACATTCAAGGGTACAGAGATGTTCCAATACCTTGGCTTTATCATGATCTGCCATCAGTGCTTGGTTTGGAGAAGCATCTTCCACCTGAAAGCTCCAGTCAAAGCCTCCATCTTCAACGGCAACAAAAGCCTACTGCTTTGGCTTCTCATTCTGGGGAGCTTTATCAGTGTAGTTAGGTCTGGACTGTGTTTGGCCACCACTTGTTCTAGGTGGCTTACACCCCCTTGCAAAGTGGCCCATCAAATTATAGTTGTAACACTTGACTTTGCCTTTGTCCAGGCCAAACTTTCCACTGGTTGCATTGCTTGGAAACTTCCTTCCAGTCCTCTTATAGAACTTCTTGGCTCTATGAGTGAGAAGAGCCATCTGCTGGACTATCTCCATATACTCCAGATCATCTGGATGGATACAGTTCAGGTCTTCAAGAGTGAAAAGAAAGCTGCCACAACTTTCATCAGAAGATACAAAGGCTTGAGAAGAACTTGTCTCTTGGAATAGGCTTCCTTGAATGTAGTTCTCCCTTGGTGTCTCTGGGAAGGTGATGAAAGGACCCTTTGGTGAGTTGTCAAGGTAGCATA
>BJCM01219880.1:0-10752 GCA_018326385.1 Flaveria bidentis | reverse complement strand
GATGTATTCATGCGTATGGTCCATAAGCATGGTCCATTCGCATGAAGACTCATACGACTAGGTTGAACATATTTCTCAATCATTATTGACTAAGAACCATGCACAACAACCTCAAACCTATATAGTAAGTTCATTATACTTTAACACACAATAATACTATGAAATATTAAACATTATAAACATCAACCACATATTATATATCATTGTACCTATTCATTACATATATATAAGACATGAAAGACATTAACAATTAGCTCATAAACTAGGTACACATGTATCTACAAACTCCCCCTTAGACCTAGTTTCCTCTATTGTCTAACACTCTTCATATGTTCTAAGAACTTCTTGTACTTCTCTTCTTTTGTGACTCCTGCATGTATCTTGAATGCATAGCAAAGTCGTATGACGTGTTAGAATTGAAGAGCTTGTACTATATCCTGCGTGTCATAGAACAGTGGCCACTTGTATAATGTGCAAACATCTTCAGCTGACAAGTTGGTAAGCCACATGGGGTCAAATACCCGGATAGTCCCTATCTTTCCATGTTTGTTCAGAACTATGACCGCTTCTCCTGTCCTCCAATCATAATACCACCATTTGAAGTGTGGAGTGAAGTCCTAAGGCATTTTCCGTAAGGGAATCTTTGACATTGTGCATGGAGGACTCCACTTCAACACTACTTTCGGCTTCCCAGATATCGGATCCACTTCAGACCTACGGATGTACCTCTTCGGTTGTTGAGGTCTGAAGTTACCCACCTGGTGTGGTATTCTTTTTTCAACGCAGCCTCAAACCAACCTGACATCTTCCTTGGATTAGCATACAACATATCTAAGCACGCCAGTCGGTTGAGCTCAAAACCAGGAAGAGTCTTCAGATCATGAGGATATCTGAAGTACTCAATCCCCTTTTCTCTCTTTACCGCATAGACATTTAAGTCTTCAAAATAAGCCAACACAATGATTTTGCCGGACACCTTCTAATGTTTCTTGACTCTGTACAATTTGGTGTAGGCATTCAACTTTGTAGGTGCGCGCTGGGACTTCATTTCAGCAAAACAAGCCGCCCATTCACCTTTCTTCAGTTCGACATTTGCGTCCGAAGCTTGGGCCGAGCTTTCTACTTTCTCCTTGTCTTTCTCCACTTCATCCAGCTTCTCAAATGTAGCATTGCCAAAAGTATCACCCAAATTGGGTATAACATTTCCTTCGTGGTCAACGTACTCCGGATATTGCTTAGTTGTAATATCCTCAATCTTAATCTCATCTACATCCTGTAGCTCCTCATCACTCAGTACATCGAATTCTGGAGCATCTTTGACAATTTCGTCAGGATTAAGTCAGAATATCTCAGCCAGCTGGTCATCAGTTAGATCATGAATGATTTCTCCTTCTTCGGGAGTGTAGCTCACTAACCTTCTGACTATCCCTTGCAGGTCAAGAATCATGATTAATTGAGTCTTGACATGCTGAAGGGATTGGACATCGTATTCGTCTGTTTGTAGAGCTTCATATGTTTGATTAGATATTAAGCACAACACACATAAGTCATCATATAAAGCATTTAAACATAAAGAAACAAACATGATAATTAATTACATTAATGTAATATAAATCAAATACAAAAGTTTCTAAATACAAATACATCTAACTATTACTTTTGTCTTGAATTGTATGTTCTTCAGTAGGAGGAGCAGAGGAGGAGGCTCCTTGATCTTGATTCCCTTTAGTTCGCCTCTCCTGAGCCTGGGGATTAGAGGCTGATGCAAATGCATCACCTTCCTGATCATCATCCTCATTGTGATCTTTTCGGCTCGGTCCTCCCTCCTCGACATCTTCTTCACTATCATCTTCCTCCTCCTCCTCCTCCTCATCATCATCATCATCTCCATCATCACCATCACCGTCTTTGATCTTCAGAGGCTCACTCTTTGACCCTTTCAGCTTTAGCATAATCTTCTTATTTTTCTTTTCCAGCTCCACAATCCTCTTTACCGATGCCAACACCAGCTCATTTTGGTTTGTAAGTGCATGGTGGGCACGGCTCAAAGCTCTCTCATATAGCTCGCTCTTCTCACTAAGCTCCTTGATCTTATGGGCTTGAGCAACATTAACTTCCATCATCTTGTGTAACTGAGAAGCCCTAAGCTCACCAGTCATAAGCAGTCTAAACACAATGCTGTTTAGGTTGGTGATCTGTTCCTCTAACCCAATATGGGGTAGAGTGGGTCCGGTGGTGAATATATAGTGGGTTGATGGAGCTGCTTTGTGGCTGGTGGTGGTGGTAGTGGATGTGGTAAATATGGGTGGTGGAATGTGTGTGGGATGTGGTGGAGTGGCTGTGGTAGTAGTGGTGGGATGAGAGATAGTAGTAGTGGGTGGAGTGGTGGTAGTAGTAGTAGCTATGGGGGTGGAGATAGGAGGTGTGGTTGTGGTGGTAGCTGTGGTAGTGGTGGTGGATGTAGTGGTTGGTGTGACAGTGGTGGTAGTGTCAGAAGAAGTAACCAAGGTGAATCTCGGCCTCTTGCTCTTAGTCTTGTAAGGTTGGCCCATCCTCTTCTTCCTAAAGCCCTTTGCCAGACGCGCACCCCCTTGGCTGTTGGGCTGGTCCGGGGTGTAAGAAGTATATGTGAAATTAGCAGCGTCACCCCTAGACTCAGCCTGGCTTCCACCAACCGCCCTGAGCCCTATCTCAGTGGCCACGACCTGGCTCCCAATCGTCCGTACCAGAGGCTCTTCATTTGACTCCTCATCCTGATCAACTTAAAAGCTTTGGTGGAAGGCAACCCCTTCAGTTTCACTAGGTGCATCACCACCCTGACCTTGGTCACCATCATCGTCATCGTCGTCTTCTTCAGTGGGTGCCATGATGGGCTCAACGTTGGAGTCACTATCATCGTGACGCCACTTCCTCCTAGCAGGCGCCACATAGTCTTCTTGGGCTAGGTGCCCAAATAGTCTCCTCACCGAGGGTTTCACTTGCTTACCCCGATAGACCTTCATTCTCCCCAAAGTCGTATCATCCATTACTTCGAGTACCACTGCATCATCTTTCTCCTTCGGCAGCATAAGAAGCTTCTCATCAATAATCATTTGAGTTACATTCAAACCACCTGAACAACATGCTGAGAATTTTTGTGTTACACGTATCTCTGAGTTATACAAATTTTTGTTGGATGGGGTTATTCTGGTAGTGTTCTTTTATGACAATTTAAGTTCTCTTTTTTGTTATTTGTAAACATTTTTTGCCAATTTTGGTAAGGGAAATGTACAACATCAATTCATTAATAATTGATGTTGATTAGGCCAATGACTGGAAGTATATAAAGTGCAACACTTGTCGTAAGAAGACGAAGTTGGTTGAGTATCACTACTTTTGTTTGGCCTGTCAAAAGAATGTTGTCAATCCATGTCAAGCATAAGTGACAAATTTTTTTCCATTGCTTTATGTTTTCTTCATTAATAATTTCTTTATATAGGTACAAATTGCTTATTCATGTAATTGACAACAATGAGGAAATGACATGTGTCTTATTCGATGATGCTGCTTACGTTCTTCTTGGCCTTACATTATTAGATTTGCTTATGAAGAGTTTTACTGAGGTACATATATACTTAGATGCATGCAATATGTGCTACATACACCTCTCTGGACATAACTCCATGACATATCAAACACACACATGCACATACATGTATCTACTATGTATGTATGTATGTATGTATGAATGCATGTATGTGTATATAAATGTATATATATATATATATATGTTTTTCTATATTTGTGTGTATATGTGTTCTTACCTTAAATCATGTTTGTCTAGGCCATTGATGACCCACACTAGATACCATATTTTTTCATTGAAAAATTATTAGCTCGAAGGGTCATTGTAAAGCCCCGTTCTCAGGACGCTCACAGTTGGTCAATCATCGCATATAATACACACATATATATACATTAACTTTAATAAAACATTGCAGCGGAAACATTTAAATAACTTTTCATTTCAATATAAATGCTTTTGCAAGTTAATACAACATTCGTTACAAAACATCATTTGTTCGCATTACAATGCAAAAACATTAAACAAAAGAATGCCATCCAAAAAGAGCCAAGTAGCCACCCCGTGCCATCCTTAGCAACCATTACCTGCCAACTAGAAACACATAAACGTCAGCGTTCCTGAGTGAGTTCTAGTTTTCAAAACAAATACTTTACTTTCCTTCAAAACCATTCTTTACATTCTTACATGATCAAGCATCATACGTACACATAGATAATATCATTATTATCTTCATTATTCGTTCATTAACTTTCATTCATTCATACTACATCATTATCATTCACTTTCATACATAACTTTCTTACTTCTCTTTCATACGCTGATTACTTTCGATGACATGTACATTACCCCGAACATTGTGCACGAAGCTGGTTACCGGGCCTAAGGTCTTTCATAGACCTTGAACATTATGCACAAAGCTGACTCCAATACCTAGGGCAAGTACCCTCATCACTTATCTTTTCTCTTTCATTCTGGATTAATGCCATATGTTATACCCCAAACATTGTGCACGAAGCTGGTTACTGGGCCCGAGGTTGTTCATAGAGCTCAAACATTGTGCACGAAGATGACTACAGTACCTAGGGCAAGTGGCAAGGATCCCATACATATGGTCAATCACAAGGATTAGACCCCAGTGTGCATCCTTTTGGGGTATGTCATACCTGGCCCTTCATACCAACAATATTGTCCGCTTTGCCTATGAGGAACTCACGGATTTGCTTTTGATTGCCCAGGCGAAAAGCTCCCAGGGAGGTCACTGCTACTGCTACTACAGAGTATTCTTCTCCTTGGTTCCTCTTGAAGCTTGGTCCATCCTTGGATTGCTTTTATCTGAGCACGCTTAACTGTGGAGTTCTCCTCTCAACCACAACCAATACGCCCAAAACGTGTTATTCATGTTAGAGGCCAGACATTTCACATGAACCGGGAATCTCTCCTGTCCACGACCGATGTGGGATATGTGTGGGGTGTCACAAGCACCCCCTGTTTGGACTCATCGTCCTCGATGAGCCCGAGAAGTCACCATCCTTGGTGAGGTATGTCCCACATCCCGAACAACACATGAGTGGCTCTTATACCAATCTGTCACACCCCGACCGATGGCGGAATCATCGAGGCGGACAAATGTGAAATGATTGTTCATAGCATATGGAACTAAATAAGTTGTAATAATATTAAATATCATTTTTATTAAACATTACAAGACAATTAAATATATACAACAGAAACAAGATATACATAACAACATAAGACTTTCAATTAACTAAGTCCAAGTCCTATATGAGCACGAAGAGATCTTCAAGTAGTAAACCTGAAACTAGTTAAAAATAAAGGGTCAACTTTGAAAGTTGGTGAGTTCCCATGGGTTAAACGTACATATATATAAAAAGATTTACAAGTAATAATTCATGTCAATGGTTATGAGTTAGCAAGTTTATAGAACACATATAGTTACAATCAAACCTCGACTTGATTACAAGTTTATAAGATTGGCTAAGTGTACTTGGTTCCCTTGATGAACAAGTCATACGACATCAAGAGCCGGAAATACATTGGCTTTAGCACCAAATAGGCTTGTCAGGCCCAAAGATCTAAGACATCGCCAAGCTAGCAATAGTTATTGATTGTAAACAAAATATGTATCTCATATAAGACTTAGAATAACACAATTAACCATGACAAAAAGGCAAGGACGAATTGCATGTGCATTTACAAGTATCAAGATATTTACAAGTGTAAGTTTATAATGTTAACATGTTTCACCCCAAAAGGTGTGAAATAAAGTAAAAACGAGCATGGAGAACTCACCTGGAAAACTCATAAGATGTAGGATGCACTTAAGATAATAATAAGAAAATAAGATTGCTCCAACGATTTCTTCACTATTCAACCTAATGGTTGATGTCTCGGAATTAGAATAAAGATAAGATTCAAGAGTAAGATGAATTAAGGTTTCATTTGGAATTTGGGGGTTTTAATATTTAAGTCAAATAAAATATAATAATGCAATCAATTATGTTTCGGTTCAATAAAGATGGTATGAACCAATTAAGAAATCAGAATGATAGTGAATGATTCAATAATTTAATTTTTTGAATTAATAAAGATTAAATATGATGTGTGAAAAGAAATAATTAATTCAATATTTAATTATTTAAAATTTGATATAGGTACTTAATTGAGTACTTTTTTAGATGACTTTAAAATTATTTAAAATCATTTTATAAAGTTTTTAAACCTTTAAATGATTTTTTGTAAATGTATTATAATATCCAAAACCTTAAAATAAGAATAAAGAATAATAGAAAATTATATTATTTTATTAGTTTCAAAAGTTTAAATAAAAGTTAAGGAATAAATTTATTAACTAATTATGAAATAACATGGTTAAATGATTAGATAAATAATTAATTATTTAAACAATTATTTAAACAACTATTTGAATAATTAGTTATTTAACATGTAAATTTATAATGTTTTGAAATACTCTAAATTTGAACCATAATAGTTTGTTAGAATTTATACATGAAAGAATTAATAATGTTTTATAACCTTTGTTATTGTAAAAAACAATTTAATTTAAAATTGTAAGTTTTTAATACTTTTAAAATTAATTTAGTAATTTCTAAAATGTTTTAATTATCAAAATAATTTTTACTTTGATTAAATAACATATTAGTATATTTTTTTGAAGTTTAAAATATATAAAATTGACCAAAAAAAAAGTAAATGCAGGAGGCCGGGTTCGAACCCATGACCTCTTGCATACAAGGGTGATATGGTAACCGGTTGGGCTAAAGCCTTGAACTTGTTTTAAATTACAAATCAATTAATACAAATCATCCTTCAAATAACCCCCAAATCACTAAAGAACCCTAGATTGCAAATGTTCCAAATTGAACCTCAAATTGATGTTGTTAATGAAATCAACCATAGGGCTTTGATTTCCCATATGAAACCGAGCATATTGATGTGTGAGACTTATGTGATTAAGTTCGGATTCGATGAAGATGATAGGTAGAACCGCGCGATTACGTGGATGTCGATTCAAGGTGCAAATGTTGTTGTTAATCAAATTAACTTTGCATATAGATTTTAAAGTTGATGATAAGTAAAAGCCCTCTACCAGTTGTCATTAATATTGCATCGATCATAAGTCTCGATTAGTTGCAGGTCAAAGACGAAGGTGATGATCAAATTGTTTGTTTGTGTGTTTGGAGAATGAAATTGAAGGTTCAGGTAACTTCTCGAAATCAAAAGGAAGGTTTCCCTTCAGTTATGTAGTTTTAATTTGGTCTATTATGTTCGAACGGTTCAATGGTTTAAATCGGGTGGTTCGGTTTTGGTTTCAGGTGTTACAGGTTGATTAAACACAATTAAACAAGGGGTTACATTCGAAACTGATGGGGGATAGTTAATGTTTAGTTCAATTGCATTTAAATTAAGCGTTTTGGTGGATTAGGGGTCGCCGGATCTCACCGGACTTGCGACCGGAGGTTTGGCCGAGAAGAAAAGGGTCGGCGGTGGTTGGGGTTGGGTTTAAGACAATTTACAGATTTAGTCCCTCTAGTTTTGATAGTTTATTATTTTATGTCTAACTTTTAAAACAAAGTTTCAAGAATTACATTTTTGAACCTCAAAGTTATAACATCCTTGTGTTACAATAATTCAAAGTATTTATAAACTCCATTAAATCAATCATTAGTTTATAAAACTTTTTAGACTTTATATATTTGTAAGAATAATAAACTTTTTATATTAACTATTTATTTTAGTTTATAAATGACAAATAAAACTTTATAAATTATAAAGCTTTATTTTATTAATTATAAAATATTTTTATAAATCATAAAATTATAATAACTTGTTTAAATGGTTTAGTAAATGAAAATTAAAAATATTTTTTTATATTGGTTACATTTATAATCCATATGATTCATTAGAATAACTAAGTTTAATAAAGAAATTTATATCATATAAAAGTTTAAAATGAGTTCGGGTTATAGTTTGAAAATTGGCGGATGTTACAGTCTCCCTATACTTTAAGAAATATCGTCCCGAAATTTAATCACGAGGGGACTAATTTCAAGGACATGAGGAGACTTGGATTTGATTTCACGTTTGCATGTGAACTCTTGGAAGCATTTAAATTCAACAAGTTTGATTATAATATTTTTCTATGCTTAAGTTTGTTCAATTTCATGATTCATGATTTCATGTGTTTCTTGGCAAAGGTACAAGATCATTAGTTACAATTTTAATTGATAAACTTTTATATTCTGATGGTTCAAGACGATTAAGAAGGTTTTGCCATGAGTGAAGCACCAATCATTGAATCGATTCGAGACTCGACTAATCAAACGTGATGAATAAGTTCAAGACACTTTTGGATGGTTTATTAATTTCATAAGAGCTTCTCAAGCAAATAAATTTAACAAGGTTCTTAGATGATCAATTTTTGTTTACTATGTTATTGAGATTTCAAAGTTACATTAGGTTAAGGTCGTTACGAGAATCATGTTTGTTAAGATTGATGATTTAGTTCAGAATAATAGTATCATTGACATAAGGTTCTAGAATACACGCAAGTTTGAGGGGAAGACGTTTTGAAAGATTATTAAGGGTCATTAAGAGAAATGGAATAATGAGTTTTAAGATTCAGGGGAACAAAATCAATGATGAAACGATTCAAAATAACAAGAGGTTTTGAGTGTAATGTTCGGTTTACAGTCCAAAATATTACGTTGACTTATCAAAGTATTAGGTCAACTACAACTTTAATGAATACATGCGTACCTATAAGCGGACACTCACCCCAAGGGTTCCCAGGTAAGGTAAACGGATCCATCGCTTGATTTGGATTTATATGGATACCTTGCCTAGACAAAACACCTCGAGATATTGGCATCCCACTCTTCCAGCATTACATGTTTCAAGTTACAGGAGATAGACTTTGACGAGACTTGAAAACCACGAATAATGATTCAAATCTTATTTTGAGAACCATTTGATTTAGGCACATAATGCCTTAGAATATGATTTAAGATTTGAGTGTGTATTGATAAGATTCAAAGTATAAGAATAAGCACATAAAGCATATAATCACATAATCAAGTATAAACACATAATGCACATAAAATCCTATCTAGGCATATAAAATACATGAGAGGACTCATGTGTAAGGGTACTTAGTTATAGTCTAGGTCATTCCATTTCTAATAACCTAATTCCCTATAACCATGGCTCTAATACCAATCTCTCACACCCGGCCCTTCACACCAACAATATTGTCTGCTTGAGCTAATACCCTTCATTGGGTGTGAACCTCCATACATTGCTTGCAAGACTTTCTTACTTTCATTCATTCATTAATGCATGCATTCTTTCATTATGTTCCTCTTTTCATTATCTTCCACTTTACTTTACATAATAATTTTCATTTCATTCATCAACATTCAACGTAAAGCCATGGAAAATAAACATACACAACAAGGAACATAAACATAACCATACAAAACATCACCATACAATGCACCATCATACAGAACATAACAATCATCATACGTGCCATAACATACCCCATACATCAACAAAAGTCAAATTACTTCACCCCAGGGAACATCCCAAGTCAAAGCCTACATTTCACTTTTCCCCAAAAATCAGAAAATATTTAAAGTCTTTAGGAGCATGTGCACTATACAGGCACATGGGCACTATGCAGGCGCATGGGGAACACTTAGGCGTATGGGAAACTTTCAGGCGCATGGGCACTATTGGGGCGCATGGGCACTATTGGGGTGCATGAGCAACACTTAGTCATTTCTGGCAATTCTAGGCGCATGGGCACTATGCTGGCGCATGAGTGATTGGGCGCATGAACACTTAGTAAATTTCAACCTATTTTCTAGTCGCATGGGTACTGTTTGGGCGCATGGGAACACTTAGGCAGTTATTTCTGTTGGGTGCATGTGCCACTGTTTAGGCGCATGGGCAGTCTATAACACACTTAAACATTATAATTAAGTTCCCAATCTTCACCTATCATGTTCTAAGCTTACATCATACATCCTAAGCCTTAGAAACACAACCAGAACATCATCACAATCATAAACACACCCAAATCAAACCCCACCCGCAAACACACACACATAAAGCATACGAGTAAAAGACCCATTTTTATAAGAAGTTTCATACATGCATTTCCAGCCCCAAATCAGTTTAAAACAAGTAAAAAGGGGTCCTAGAACTCACCTTAGCAGCTTTTGGTTATGGCTTTTTCAAAACCCGTTTGCAATTGAGTTCAACCGCCTTGAATTCGACTTTCTGCACTTGTTCCTCTTCACACTGAGAGTTTTCAGCTTTTCTTAACTTTCTCTCTCTAAAAATATCCGAATGAAAAGGGTGTGTAGACATCATGTTGTTGGATTCTTTATGCCCAAGACACATAGAATATTGATGTGGTTAGTACGTTATGATCCAAGTCGGGTCATACCCAATAACAAGCTTAGCAAACACCAATTAATATTTAATTGATGATATGATCATGCAATTAAATAATTACACCAATTTAGAAAATGGGTTTTCTAAATAAGTTGCATATGAGATGGAACAACTTATAGGGATATTTTGTTCATGGGTATTATTTGTAATGTTATTTAAATTGGTTAAATAACATCAAGTAATAA
>BJCM01219879.1:0-15127 GCA_018326385.1 Flaveria bidentis | reverse complement strand
AACCAGGAGGCAGTCAACAACAAAAAGAGAGCAGAGATCATTGACCAGCTCATCAAGCTTGGAGCTGCCGATGAAGACATACTCCTACTACAATTAGAGGAGTTAGTGGAACTGGAAAAGGAAACCAGGCTGCGGAATAAACAACAGAAGGAAGCAACACGATTGGCCTTAGAGGAAGAAAGTGAAAAGGAACAAAGGGAAGTTGACATGTAGCTCAGGAGGGAAAGGATAGCTTTCCTAACCTCTAGAGGTTTCTCTCTTCAAGAGCTATCTTCACATAATGATGAAACGATCCTATGGCTCTTCAACAAAGAGCAGGATCAATTGGAGAAAGAGAGAAAAAGAGCTGCAAGAGAGAAGTTGAGGGAGAAGAAGAATAAGGAAGAAGAAGCAAGGGACACTACAACCAAGAAGATAGGTGAAAAAGCCTGGATGAAAGACTATCTCTGGGCTCACGGCTTCCCTGGAAGGCAGCTTGGACCCATGTTTGAAAGGACACTCCAACAAATTGTCATTGAAATCAAGGTTGACATTCGTCTGGGCAAAATGAGAGAGATGTATAGAAGGGTACAGGGAATGACCTTCACACGAACCACTCAACCCCAACCTGAACCAATTCCCTCTCCATTCACCATCAAAATTGAACCTTACACTCCTGAACCCACAACATTACTCTCACCCATTTCCTTACCTCAATCACCAAAACTACCCATCCTTCAACCCAAACCACTTCCCAGAACCACTACCCCATAACCTTCCTAACAACCTTCCAAACCATCCCCTCAGCCTTCCAAACATCTCTCCCTAGAGGCGTTTAAGGCAATCAAGACAAAGCTCACCAACTGCACAACCTTGAGCGACATCTCTTGTGAGGAAGAGTCTGTCAAACTGACCTATGTTGATGGATCTTCACGTTCCCTCACAAGAGATCAATTCCTTGATCTGCCTAGAGGAACACTGGACCATGCTGCTAGACTTCTAGGCCTTAACTCAGACTAATTAAATGATGAAGAGAAGAGACTAAGAAGGAAGCTAGTGACTTTACTAGATACAAAGAAAGAGGACAAGATTCCTAGTCAGTCTCTTGTGCCTAGAAAGAAAATAATCCAGTGAAGGTTCGATGAAGCCTCTCATAACTTTGTTGTGGAAAGAGAGAATGGAGAAATCAACAGGCTGAATGCCTCCTCTCTGCTACACTCTAGCAGGTTTGAAATTGCTGAGTTAGTAGAGAAACAATTCTCTAAACCCTCCAACTCTAAAACTACTGCTCACATAAGAAATCATCTCAGCGGTCTTCATCTTGCTGAGTTAACTACAAAAGCTAAGATTGAAGAAGAGTTGAAACTAAGAAGAAAAGAAAACAAGGATAGATCTCACACCAAAGGAACAACCTTTCTATAGATGGTGGAGGGTCCTGAATTGGAATTTATAGTTAGATGGGAATATGATTATAGCTCCCACCAACCTACTCTTTTCAGAGGGATCCAACAAACGGTGCACATCATTCATGGTGACAGACTGGAATTCCTGTCAACTAATGATCTGTACAAGCTTCTTAGCACTACTTTCGGGAAAAACAAAGAGATTGACAAATATTTGCTTTCCTTAGTGCTGAAAGCTTTGAGAAGTAGGAACAAGTGAAGTTTTGGTAGCATCAGCCTAGTGGGAGTTTGTTGGATCATGTAGAAGGCTGGTGCAACTAAAAGCATTTCACTTAGTTTATTTTGGTGAAGTTAAAAGAAGACTTCCGAAGCTAATATGGACTTTCGAAGGAAATAGAGTTTCTTCCAAAGTTTAAGTAAAAGATCAACTTTCGAAGACAAACTCTACTTCCGAAGACAAAAGTATTTACTTCCGAAGATAAAGTCTAAGAAGTAAAGATCAGAAGACTACTCTGAAGTATGAAGAAAAAGCAGAAGTCCTTAAGCCTCAGAAGAAGAAGTAGCCTCTTCCGAAGTATAAGTAGCTTCGGAAGAACAAGTTCTTCTGAAGCCATTTAACCTTCGGAAGACACTGCTATGAACCAGTAGACATAAGTATTGTCTTTGACAATCCGAAGCAGACCTCTGAGTTACTGCATGGCGCTTTCTCAAAAGCCATGTAGTTGTCCTTACTTTATTCTATTGTTCACCTTTTATTAGATAGCACAGTTGCCAACTTTAGTTGGTGACAAAAGGTAAGTCATGGACATGTCATGACTACCATATCTTAGATAAGACCTTACCAAAGATACCTTAACTTTAGCACTGTAGTATTTGATTTAGTTATTGGATCTCAGCTCGTATCAAAGTATATCCGACTGTAGGTACTATTATATATAGTTTCTCATTGTAACTCATAAACCATGCTTGTAAGAGTCTTTTAACACTTTAAGTTGAGAAGCAATATATGCAAGTACCTTGAAAATTATCTTTCTGTGTTCATTGTTATTCATTATATTATTATCAACTATTAGAATAGACTCTTCTTCATCTGATCTGAGTGAAATATAAGTGAGTGTGAGAGAAAAACAAAGTGTTATGTGACCAAAACCGATCCTGTACTTTTAAACTATATTGAAATAATTATATATATTGAAATAATTAACATTATTATATTTATGTGTATAATATATATTAGTTGGTTATTGCTGATTGATGTAAATCAATTTTGATGTAGATTATAAATAGGTTAAAAGCGTCTGAATTGTCGTTTAAAAAACACAATAACCTTAACTAAAATTATTTATAATAATTGTGCGTCAATGACCCTAATTTACAATCACTAATTAACGACATTCATTGAATTAACAATCAATATCTCAAATTAATCAGGTGGGGTTGGGTCTGAAGATTAATCTATTAGGAGTTAGAGTGGTAAAAGCTTCTACTAAGCTTAAAGTTCAATTCCCTCCTATAATAATAGTTTTGTGTAAATTTTTTTAGTATGAATTAGATGTTATAGAATATATGAAACCATTAAAAAATAACTATATTTAATCGTTAACAACCCTAAATGAACATCAATGTGCCCAACAAACAACAATAAATGAATGAGACCATGTAAGCTATCAATATCTTAATTAAGTATCATTGACCTTAATAACCTTAAACATAATCAACCCTAATTGACTAATATGGACCTAACCAATACTAGCAACAATGATTAACCCCACACGTCGTAATTGACCAATGTTAAACTAATTTGCCAATATTGACAATAACTAACGCTAATTCCTCTCAATTAAAACTAAGTGATCCCAATAGCCACAAATGAGTTACGTTGAGTGTCATTGATTATTTACGCCTGATGTTGTCACTAATGACATCTAACTGATTATAAGTGGTAGTCACCGAACAATGTTGACCCAAATAGCTCCTAAATTTATCTATTTGACTTTACTTACCTTTAAAAGATTCCTATTAACCATTATTTACTAATATTGAAATTAATTGGCTGTAATTGCAGATAATTGATCAATGTTGGTTCTAATTGCTCATATTTGATCAAGATTGGCCCAAATTGATTATCTTTGCCCTATTGTAGACCAATGTTGACCCTTACTATATTTAATTGACCTTAATTGTCTCTAATTGTCTTTATTTGACATTAGTTAACAATATTTGACCCTAATAAGCATAGTCTCCTAAGTATAACTCATTACAAATGTTTTTTTCGTAGACATAAAACTAAGACTAATTTTACAATTATTTTGATAGCGTTAATCTACTTTCATATGTTATTAATTTAGTTTGCCTATGATATGCAACCGCTCTTGTGACCGAATTATTTATGGTAGCTAGGTCTATGACTATTTATATCATTTGCTATATTTGCGACCGTGTTGCCGACCAATACAATTTTTATTTTTGTTTTTATTTTGTTTTTTCCAACTAGCAATTTTATTTGCGACTAAAATATTTTTCGTAGCTATATTTAGGACAACTTTTGCAACCAAATTTGTTTTCATTTATTTATTTAAATTATTATATAACATTAGCAACCGTATTCACGACCAAAGCAATACCAGTTGTTGTATTTGCCACCGTTTTGTGACCGAAACGAGATCAGTAAGACATTTTCTACAAACTTTGTAAAGGTCGCTATATTTGCAACTGATTATGTTTATGCCGCTAATTTTGTGGCTATATTATTTTGCTAGCTATACAAACTCTAATTTTGCGACCATTTGTATTGGTCGTAGTGACCAATACAATTATTATTTTGTTTCTTTAATACTTACTAGCAATTGTATTTGTGACCAAAATAGTTTTCGTTGCTATATTTTCGACGGTTTTTACGATGAGATTAGTTTCAAATATTATGTTTATTATTATTATATAAAAATAGGAACCGTGTTTGCGACCAAAGCAATTTCGGTCGCTATATATGCCACCATTTTGTGACCCAAACAAAACCGGTTGGAAATTTTGAGACCAATTTTGTTATGGTTGCTATTTCGGCGATTGATTTTGTTTCGGTTGCTAATTTTACGACTATATGCTATCAGTCGCCATACTGTCGTTATTTTGTGACTATTTTTTACTGTCACAAAATTTGGTTGGTTCTGCCAATTTTTGTAGTAGTGTCACCTACATAAGCGCAATATACTTTAGAAGAAAATTTTTCAATTGATAATCCTTTGAATTTTAGAAATATTAGACATATTGTCTTTCCTAAAAACATTAATTCTTCAAATAAGATAACTACTTATAAGAAATTTACATTCAGAATAAATTTTTATATATTTACTAAAGCTTAAACATGATTTTAAGTATTTATATGTTTTTGAAGGATTTTTTTTTTCAAAAGCAATTACGCCTTAGAAGACTTAGTACGAATAAAACTTCCAAGTTTTAATCTCTTCCAAAAGCAAATATGTCTTAGAAGTGAAAATACTATTAGTATTTTTCTCTTATTCTCTTGAAAAAGCAATTACGCCTCGGAAGACTTATTCCCTTACGAATAAACTTCCAAGTTTTAATCTCTTCAAAAAGCAAATATGTCTTAGAAGTGAAAATACTAATATATTATAAAAAGGATAAAAGGAACAAAGTAGAAAGTTACAACCCACAAACCATAATCTATTGTTTACAAAAGTATGAACATTTTCACCAACTTGTATAAGTTTGTAAGTCTTTAGAGTAGCAGTAAAAAGTTGGTTAGTTTTTGTCAACAGGTGATCAGAGAAAGCATGTCTTCTCTATCTTTAGAAGAAATCAGTTTTTACTCTTTTGGCTTTGGAAGACTTTGTTTTTGAAGTTTTGAAAGACTTTTTCATATTTAGCTTCGAAAGATTTGGTCTTTGGTATTAGAAGATTTTTACATGTAGAATATTTCATCAGAGATGTGTAAATCTTCTAAAGCAACTCTACTATGTATTTCATCCATGCATGCTGAAAGCTCTTTAGTTTATTTGGTTGCATCAACCTTTAAGTATAAACCTTACAAATACTCACATGTAATACGATTCCTATTACAAATCACTAATTTCAGGCATCTTGCGTGCTTGAAGTTCACCTCTATAAAGCGTCCTATCATTCCCATATGAAGCTTTTTGAAAACCTAATTTACTACTGAATTTTCAAATGAAGTAACAAAATTACAAAATTGTAAGAAATAGTCTCTGGTGATTAAGGAGTAGATTAAATGAAGAAGAAGATATCCGATAGAACACTTATCATTTTCCTGAGGCATGAATATGAAGACAAAAACGTTAGAAGTGTCCGAATATGCCAAATCTATCACAAGGGAAAAAGAGAGTTTGAGATCTAGGGGTATATTTGAATTTTGTAAACATCTCTTTAGGATTAAGAACCCAATCTACCTGGATTTAATACTTGTAAGTTGTGCTTAAATGATTGTACAACTCTTAAATTTAAGAGTTTTGTGTGAAAAGACTATTTTGCCCATACCAAATGCATATATACATATATATATATATATACATAAATATATGTATGTATTTATGTATGTATATGTATGTATATAAGGATCTAATACAAACACAAGTTTATCTAAAAACCATAAGTGAAGAATCAAATAGTGAAGAATCAAATATTTGTCAGGACCATGTACGTACGGATTCTAACAGATTCTGCGTTTATACCGAATCAAATAGTGAAGAATCCTATCTGATTGGAGATCTAATCAGTGAGAACAATTACCCGATCAATATATGATTGAAACTAAACGTTTTGAACGAGTAGAAATCGATCAGGATTGTTCTATGAAGTTGGACAGGCTTCCTTGGACGTTTTAGACAGCTAGGATTCATGTATTATGAAGTATGCTCTTAATTGTTCCTTAGTGTTCTGTTTTTCCATGAATTAAGTGGTATTTATAGGTTATGGGTTTCCAATCGTATGACTGAACCATTAGCATGGTTCAGTCGTGTGACTGAATCATGCGATTGATCGGTACGCATGACTGAAGGTTCAGTCGTGCGACTGAGTCAATCTTATGTCTCAATCGTGCGACTTATCTAATCTCCTGGTTCAGTCGTACGACTGGTCCATTAGCATGATGTATGCATGCGTATGGTCCCTAAGCATGGTTCGTTCGCATGAAGACTCATACGAGTAAGTTTGAAAACATTTCTCAATCATTATTGACTAAGAACTAAGTACAACAATCTCATACCTATATAGTAAGTTCATTATACTTTAACACACAATAATACTATGAAATATTAAAAATTATAAACATCAATCACATATTATATTTCATTTAACCCATTCATTACATATGTGTAAGACATTACAGACTTTTACATTAAGCACATAAACTAGGGACATATGTATCAACAAACTTCCCCTAGGACCTAGTTTACTCTATTATCTGACATCATTCATATGCTCTTCAAACCTCTTGTACTTCTCCTCTCTTGTGACTCCTGCGTGTATTTCAAACGCAAAACAGATTCGTATCACATTTTGGAATTGGAAAGCTTGTATAATATCCTGTGTGTCATAGAACAGTGGCCACTTATATAGACTGTAGACATCTTCAGCTGACAAGTTGGTAAGCCATATTGGGTCAAATACCATTATAGTTTCCATTCTGCCCTCTCTGTTCAGAACTATGACCGCTTCACCTGTCCTCTAGTCATAATACCACCATTTGAAATATGGAGTGAAGTCTTGTCTCATTTCCCGTAAGGGAATCTTAGACATCGTGCGCGGGGGACTCCACTTCAACACAACTTTGGCTTCCCAGATATTGGATCCACTTCAGACTTGTGAATAAACCTCTTCAGTTGTTGAGGTCTGAAGTTTACCCATCTGGTGTGGTATTCTTTCTTCAAAGCCGCTTCGAACCAACCTGACATCTTCCTTGAATTTGCATACAACAGATCTAAACACGCCAGTCGGTTGAGCTCAAAACCTGGAAGAGTCTTCAGATCATGAGGATATCTGAAGTACTCAATCCCCTTCTCTCTTTAACTGCATAAACGCTTAAGTACTCAAAATAGGCCCACGCAATAATTTTTCCTAACACATTCTAATGTTTCTTGACTTTGTAGAGTTTGATGTAGGCATTTTTCTTTGGAGTCGTGCGTTGGGCTCTTATTGCAGCAAAACAAAATGCCCATTCAGCCTTCTTAATATCAACATTAGCATCTGAGGCTTGGGCTTGGCTTTCATCCTTTTCCTTTTCATACTCCATTTCATCCAGTTTCTCAAATGTAGCACTGCCTAAAGTATCACTCAACTTGGGTATCACATTTCCTTCACGGTTAGTGTACTCTGGATAATGTTCAGAAGTGACATCCTCTATCTCTATTTCAACATCTTTCACCTCATTATCACTTATAACATCTACCTCTGGAGCATCTTTGACAAGCTCGTCAGGATTCAATCTGAACATCTCAGCAAGTTGCTCGTCGGTCAGATCATGTATAATTTCTCCTTCTTCGGGAGTGTAGCTCACTGACCTTCTGACGATCCCTTGCAAATCAATAATCATGGTTAGTTGAGACTTGATTTGCTGAAGGGGAGCAACATCATATTCATCCTGCTGTGGAGTTTTATCTGCTTGATTAGACATTAATCACGTCACACATATTCATTCGTGCGACTGGGGTTCAGTCATGTGACTGGCTATTGTTCACTCGTATGATTGTCTCATACTTGTGATCTACTCGTGCGACTGGTTCATACTTATGGTCCAGTCGTGTGATTGGCCCATACTTATGGTCCAATAGTGTGATTGGTCCATACTTGTGAATTTGACCTCGTACACTTTCAAACATACACGTGTAACTATTGATAAGACGTTATGACCGATGATCATCTCAGACATGACCTTTTTAATTGAAAAACTGTTTGATCACCTCATACGTGATCCTTTTAATTTCAAAAAAACCGATTGGTCACCTCAGACGTGACCACTTTTAGTGAGTGATTCACAGATTGAATCCAGATGTATAGTCCAACTTTTACCTAACAAATAACTAAAAGTTAAATAAAACAACTTGAAATTTAAGAACGAAACAAGATATATTTTTGTATTTTTGATTGTAGATGAATTTAAACCTATTAGACTACTTATAACCGATTTTACTTCCTTGACATCACAACTTCAAGTCTATTTTATCATTTCTGGTATGATTCATTATGGAATCATACATGTATATCAGAATCATTTGGGACATTTTAATAAACTCTTTTGATGCTAGATTCTTGTTTTGACCGAGAGTCAATAGTAATTTTAGGAAATCATACTCGAGCTACAAGATTCATACAAGGATTTTGACTTTCAAGAACTGCCGCTCACGTTGATTGTCAGTACACTTGTCCTCTTAAATCCATACACAGATTTTTGACACACATTGGTGATGAGTTAAGGTTTAATTATTTCAAACAAGCATTTGTGGATCCCACGTTTATATGGTAATCAACGTTCCTCAGGAGATTTTTGAGCGGTCTACGAGTATATGTTAAGAAGAAACTATTCTAAAAGCTTTCAAAGAGATGCCAGGCCTCAG
Organism: Flaveria bidentis; assembly: GCA_018326385.1. Classification (NCBI taxonomy): domain Eukaryota; kingdom Viridiplantae; phylum Streptophyta; class Magnoliopsida; order Asterales; family Asteraceae; genus Flaveria; species Flaveria bidentis. The sequence goes on along the minus strand of BJCM01219879.1, from coordinate 6,159 downwards.
GTTAGTGCCATCACACTGAAGAGAGGCGCAAACAACAATGAATTCAAGAATAATTAGGTTATGCTTATCCTCAGGTCAGTGCCACCGCATAGCAGAGAGGCACACAACCAATCTTCTTGTTAGAGCATTTATTATCTTTTTGTACATAACGCACCAACAACATGAGTTATTAGCTTGATTGCATTTAGCATTTTTCCATGTGATTTGCTCATTTTTATGGTCGTCCGCACACATTTATGGCATATATTTTGTTGTTCACTCCTTATTGGAACTGCGTTGATTGTGTTAACCAAGGATAAGATGGGAAACCACAGCAAGTTGAACAACTTAGTTTGAATTTTTAACCACCAGTGAGGTCTACTCATCTATTGTGTTGAATCTACCGACACATCATATAACGAACTAGCAATCTCTAGGTGTACTTTCTCTATGTTACCTTAGTAGCATACTAGTTTTACTATCATTTTTCCTTTTATTTTGCTTAGACTTCTCAGACTTATTCTTTGAACTTTGCATCTTAATCACTTAAAATCTTTTAAAGTCCCAGACAATCTGTTCCCTATGTACTATCATTTTTCATAAATGTTGAATCAGAATCAAATATTTGATTTCATTTCTTTTAGCTAAGCTATCCTCCTCTCTTGTTTTTTAAGTAATTAAATAAAGAAACTAATTTATACTAATCTAACCTGTCCTCCCCCTAAAATTCTAAAACCGAAAATATTTGTGAGTTTTTGGATTTTAATAAACAGGAAAATAAAATAAAAGAAAAGAAAACAAAAAAACATGTCGGACTACAAACTTTCGTCTTCTGGAATCACTTCACATTTCTTTTTCACGCCATTGACCTTTAATAGATATAAAAACCTCGGTTTATCAAATGCTTTTGTGTAGAGGTCGGCGCGTTGAAAATCAGTATTAATTTTAACCACATCGATTAAGTGCTTTTCAAAACAATCACGTACAAAGTGATATTTAATACCGATGTGTTTAGTTTTAGGATGTTGGACCGGATTTTTTGTTACTGCTATAGCAGCAGAGTTATCAACATATATAGGAGTGTTAGAAAATTTCAAACCATAATCGCGCATTTGCTGTTAATCCATATGATTTGTGAACAATAACTAGCAGCAACAACATATTCAGCTTCACATGTTGACAGAGCAACGGAGGTCTGCTTCTTACATTGCCAGGTGATTAACCGTCTACCAAAGAACTAATATCCTGCTGATGTTGACTTATATTTCATTTTGCACCCGCCATAATCCGAGTCACTATACGCTATAAGCTCAAAGTCATCGTCATGAGAATACCATAACCCGAGTGTTGGAGTACCCTTCAGATAATGGAAAATCCTTTTAACACCTATGAGATGGTTGACTTTTGGTTTCGCCTGATATTTGGAACAAAGACACGTCGCATACGTGATATCAGGAAGTGACGCTGTGAGATACATAAGGGATTTGATCATTCCTTTATACATCGTAGCATCAACCAGATCACCATTTTCGTTGGGTGCCATATCCTGGTTCGTGGCAAGTGGAGTTCTAGCAGCTGAAGCATTATCCATGTCATACCAACTAAGGATGTCCCCTACATATTTAGTCTGAAGCAGGAAGATTCCTTTTGGTGTCTGATCCACCTATAATCCTTGAAAGAACTTAATCTCCCCCATTGCACTCATCTCAAATTCTGCTTTCATGACAGATTCAAATTCTTTACATAACTCTTCGTTTTTGGACCGAAGATTATGTCATCAACATAAATCTGTACCATTAGTAAGTCGCCATCTTTTTCTTTGATTAACAATGTACAATCAATAACTTCTTTGCAAAAACCGTGTTTCACCAGGTGAGTTGAGAGTTTCTCATACCATGCTCTAGGGGCTTGATGGAGCCCGTAGAGAGCCTTATCCAGCTTATAAACTTTGTCCCAATGATAAGGATCCTCAAATCCTTCGGGTTGACTGACATACACTGTCTCACGGATTTCACCATGAAGGAATGCACTTTTGACATCTAGTTGATAAACTTTAATCTTCATGCGAGATGCATAGGTTAGGAAGATACATATTGCTTCCATTCTAGCCACAGGTGCAAACACTTCATTGTAATCAATGCCTTCGACTTGTCTAAAACCTAGAACCACAAGTTGAGCCTTGTTTCTGATTATGACCCCTTGGTCATCTTTCTTGCAATTCAAGACCCATTTAGTGTCAGTTACCTTAGCACCTTTTGGTCTATCCACCAGTGTCCATACTCCTAGCTTCTTGACTTGGAGGAGTTCTTTTTGCATGGCACTGATCCATGCCTCATCGTTTAAGGCCTCAATTACATATTTTGGCTCAAATTGAGACACAAAACATCGATAAGCACCATCGTGAAGATAGCCTTTTTCCATGACCGAGGCATAATCAGCTGAGTATAGCTGATTTCGTGTTTGTACTCCCGATTGTACATCCCCTATGACATTTTCCAGAGGATTATATACATGTATTCGAGATCCGAGAGTGGTGGGAACAACTACTTCCTCATCCAGATTTTGAATTCCCGGTTCAGTATATGTAATTCGAGACTGGTTCCGAAGTGTCAGAGGCATCAACATCTGATGCTTGTGTACTTCCAGTAGAAGGAACCAGTTCTTCCTAGTCCATCTGTTCAGTCTCAACTTCTTCATCGTCAGAGGAGGAGTCGCTTACATCAAGTGCTACCCCTAAAGGACTAGAAGACTCACCTGATGTTGTCAAGTCTAGAGACGATGTGTTTAATACATTATCATTCTGGTCGATAACTCGTCATCAGGAAGGGAGAGAGGGATGTTGAAGGACTTAAAGAATCCTTCATAGTTGAAGAAGAATGAGGGTCCCTTTCCAGTAGGGGGTGGTGTATCTCTAAACGTCAACGTTCCACCACACTTCTACCTGACCCATTGAGTTGTTTGAAACTCTCTTGTCCGGTATATTGTATCCTAGAAAGACCCCTTCATTAGCATTCTCATTGAACTTCCCTGATTGAGTTTTCTTCAGCAGCGTACATGGTGCGCCAAATGGTTCGAGATACTCCAGATTAGGTTTACGTCGCTGGATCAACTCATAACACATTTTACCATGATGTTTGACCACCAACACTCAATTTAGGGTATAACATGCATTGGCAACTGCCTCGTTCCAAAATTGGATAGGTAGTTTCGAGTCCTGTTCTTGCTGGCTCTATCAAGCTCTTGTTCTTTCGTTTAGCAACTCCGTTCATTTGTGGAGTGTAGGCAGATGTGAATCGGTGTACCATTCCGTTCTCTTTGTAGAACACCTCTATCCACTGTTTCTTGAACTTCATGCTATTGTCTGATCGAATCTGTCTTACTTTCAGCTTGTAAAGTGATTCCAATGTAGTTACTAGTTGTTTGAAAGATTCAAATGTCTTTGATTTGGATTTCAGAAACATCGCCCAAGAGAATCTTGAGTAATCATCCGTGACTACATAACAGTACAAATCACCAGCAATGCTTTTGGTGCTGATAGGACCAAACAGATCCATGTGTAGAAGTTCGAGAGGCAGGTCAATGGAATTTACTTTCTTTGCATTGTGAGACTTCTTGGTCTGTTTACCTTTCTTACACGCTACACAAAAATCCAGAAGTTGAAAATTCTTGACATTTACTCCATTCACTAAATCATTCTGGATCAGATGATTCACCTTCCATGGATTGATGTGTGCCATTCCCTTATGCTAGGAGATTGAGTCCCTCTATTTCCTTTGACAAGAAGCATTGAACTTCATGATCGGTTGCGGAGGCTTTTGATAGATCCAAGACATATAAGTCATTATATCTTGAAGTTGACATTAAGATTTTGTCCTCTGGTATAATGTAATCCTTCTTTAACATGTAGCACTTCTTGTTGTCAAAAACAACTTTGAAGCCTTTGTCACAGATCTGGGAGACTGAAAGCAGGTTGTTCTGTAGTTGTTGAACATAGTTGACCTTATCAAACATGACTTTCCTGTTTCCCACTTCGCCTTGGGCGGTGATGTATCCACCTTTATTTCCAGCAAATAATACATGTCCCCCTTTAATTTGTTTGACATTAAAAAGTAGAGACAGGTTCCCGGTCATGTGCCTAGATGCCCCACTATCAACAATCCAGGTATTTGTGATAGCACTATAACAGACATCCTGCACCTTCAAAGGAAGTGATCGGTTTAGGTTTGGGACCGAAGCCTTAACTAGATTGGGTGACCCAAAGGAATCACACATCATAAACTCTACCCACTGCCCATTTGAGGGTGAGGGCATATCATTCTTCTTATTGTTTTCATTATCAGACAATAGACTTGACTTTTCTTTCCATAAGCCAGTTTTGTGTAAGGCCTGTTTGTGATAAACAGACAACTGGCTTACAGTTTGAACTTTAGGTTCATTAATTCTCTTTGGTGGAGTAATAGAACTCCTTTTCGAAGAACTTGGTTTTGTATTATAAAGTTCAATTTTCTGTCTGGGAGTCTGATAATATGGACAGTTAGAAGAAATGTGTCCTCTCTATCCATAACTGTAGCATGATCTCCTTTCTACATGTTTAGGAAACTATTTATGTGGGCTTGAGTGTGATATAGGTGTGACATGAGTCTGGTTGGATTTAGTCACTTCTTGTTTAGATGTATCACCTTTATTAACAAATTTTATTGTTTTGACGTTTTGAACAACTTTAGCATGCCCTTTGTTTGGACTTTGATGACTAACACGTGTGTGGTGAACTAGTTTAGTCAGTTTGGGTTCTGAAATTGACTTTGGTGAACCTGACCTTACATTAACCCTTTAAATGCATAATTTAAATTCTCAACATGCATCTTGCCTTTTGATTTCAAAGTAGCCTCCTTTTTTTTAGTGACAGCTTTCACCAGTTTACCCGTTGAATCAGGATCACTAACCAGAGGAGTGGACACCACATGATCATTAATTGGGTTGTTATTTACAGGTCTATGTTTTGTATTTAACATGATCTCATGTGGTGGTGGAACTCCTTTGTAACCCAATCCTTCCCCATTATTTCGTTCTTTCACTAAGTGTTGAACTATGTGAGAAGAACCGGTCAAACTGTGCAGTTTTTGTTTTTAATGAATTGACTTCGACTTCTAAAACTGCTTTTTCTTTCTTTGTTTCTTCCAAAGAATTTAAATAAAACTTTATATCATTTGCTTGATTGAAAGCAACAACCTTGGTGTCCCTTAGTTGTTTACCCAAAAGTTCTATTTTTTCTTTGTAACTGCACGCATTTTGTTTTAAGATACGATTAGCTTCAGTGCACAGTTGTAAATCATTTACTAAGTTATCGTTGTGGTCTAGTAACCTAGAAAATTTCAAATCAATTCTTTCTCTAAATTTGTCACATTTATTACAAGCATGTTTTTCAAACAGTTGGTCTTTAGTACTTACCTGTGAGGAATCAGTTGAATCAGCCATCAATGCAGAATTAGACTCTTCAGTTGTTGAAGATTCTGAACTTGTTGTTCTCAGATCTTCCTCAACTAAGTGTTGTACTACGTTCACAGCTTCTTTAGTATCTGACATTACTTTCTCAACTGTTATCTCACCTTCACTTGCAGAACCATCATCCAGTCCCTCAACACAGGCTATCTTTGATTCACCCGGAGAGACAAAGCGGAAGGTCCAGTTTTTTCCTTCATCATCTTGAGCGGTCAAGGCCTTTGTCTCGTTGCTTGAAGTGGTAGCTCCACTCATGGGTTTGTCTTGATGATTGAAGGTGGAAAATGGATTTCCATTTCTAGTTTTCTTGGGCTTTACACAATCACATTTAAAATGACCCTTTTCACCATAATTAAAGCAAGTGACTTTGGTTTTGTCAAAGCCAAACTATAGAGATTAATAAAGAGGCTGATGCAACCTAAACATCTTAAGTCTATCCTACATGCTGCACAAGTGCATTGAAGAAGAATGCTTAGGAAGTTTTACACATGCAACAGAAAATACTCTAAGTGTGAAATCTTCCGAAGCGAAGACCAATATCTTCCGAAGCCAAATATGAAGTCTTCCGAAGCCTCAGAGACAAGGTTTTTCGAAGCTTCAACTTATGAAGATAGATTTCTTCCGAAGACTTTTAGTAACATGCTTTATCTGATGTACTTTTCCATAAAGCTGGACACCTTT
>BJCM01219878.1:0-26087 GCA_018326385.1 Flaveria bidentis | reverse complement strand
ACAAAATGGTGTTGTTGAGAGGAGGAACATGACACTTATTGAGGCTGCTCGAACTATGTTAGCTGATTCCAAACTACCTCTAACATTCTGGACAGAGGCAGGCAGCATTGCATGCTATGTGCAGAACAAGGTTCTTGTAGTTAAGCCACATGGAAAAATCTCTTATGAGCTATGGAACAAAAGACCACCGTTCATTGGCTTTCTAAGGTACTTTGGCTGCAGGTGTACCATACTTAACACAAAGGACAATTTGGCAAAATTTGCTAAAAAGTCGAATGATGCTATCTTTGTTGGATACTCCTCTAGCTCTAAAGCTTATAGAGTTTACAACATCAAGAATTAACAATTTGAGAAATCATCCAACATTGTTGTTAATGAGCACACTCCTTGTGTTAGGGGGAATGGACCTGATCATATTTTTTATTTAGAATTGTTTCCAAACTATTCTAAACTATCTTGTGAGAATGTTTCAGCTGGAACAGGTACTCAAGGAAATTCTGAAGATACCCAACTGTTTGAGTTACCCAGACCTATTCCAAGTTCTCCAAGAAATCAAGCTTCCACTATTGGTAGATCTGACAGTATAATTATCTCAAGGGATAGTGGAGCTTCAACCAGTGATTCACCTGTTGACCCTCAAAGTTCATCAGGTGACCCTGCACAACACCAAGCTGATGGAAGTAGCATCTTGAAGGAACAACTGTTAATGTTGCTTCACAGCCAACAAATAATGATGTTTCTCATTCATTCAATTAGTACTCATTGAATGAGTTTGAAACAGTAGCTGGACAAAGTGTTCTAGCTCCTGAGCAAAATATGTCCAATCTAGATTTATCTTTGCAACTAGAAATGATTTCTCGACTAAAAATTTACAACACTCATCTAGCTGAGAACATCATAGGGGATGTCTCTGAAGGTGTGAGAACAAGAGGACAGACTTATCATGGGAATGTTTGTTTGTACGCATGCTTCTTATCTCAGATGGAACCCAAGAAAGTAAAAGATGCCTTGAAAGATAGTAGCTGGATTGAATCGATGCAAGAGGAGCTACTTCAATTCAAGAGACAAAAGGTTTGAAACCTATGTCCGCTTCCATCTGGTTAATTACCTATAGGCACAAAATGGCTTTTCAGAAACAAGAGAGATGACAGAGGCTTGATTATCAAGAACAAGAAAAGACTAGTGGTTCAAGGATACACTCAAGAGGAGGGAATCAATTATACTGATGTCTTTGCACTTGTTGCAAGACTTGAGGCAGTTAGGATCTTCCTTGCTTATGATGTATCCAAGAATTTCACTGTCTACCAACTTGATGTCAAGTGTGCCTTTCTATATGGGGATATAGATAGGGAAGTCTACGTGTGCCAGCCTCCAGGATTTGAAGACCCACAGCACCCCAACTATGTGTGTAAATTGCATAAAACTCTATATGGACTGCACCAAGCACCTAGGTTGTGGTATGAGACTTTGTCTCAGTTTCTTCTAAAGAATGGTTACACTAGAGGTACCATTGATAAGACTCTTTTCATAAGAAAGTCTAGAAAGGACATCTTGATTGTTCAAGTCTATGTTGATGACATCATATTTGGTTCCTCAAATGACCAAATGTGTAAAAACTTTGAAAGCATCATGAAGAAGAAGTTTGAGATGAGTTCCATGAGAAAAATGGACTTTTTCCTGGAAATTCAGGTAAAACAAATGAAGGAAGGGTTTTTCATCAATCAATCTAAGTATGTCAATGACATCTTAGAAAGATTCGACATGAAAGATTGCAAGTCAGCCAAGACATCTATACCCAGAAACCATAATCTTTAACCTGATTCTAAGAAGGAGGATGTTGATCAACATCAATATAAAGCAATTATCGGTTCTTTGATGTATCTCACAACAAGTAGACCTGATATCATGTTTGCTACATGCATTTGTGCAAGATATCAGGCTGCTCCAAAGGTGTCTCACCTAGATGCTGCCAAGAGAATCCTCAGATACCTCAAATGAGCACCTAAATGAGATCTCTGGTATCCAAGGAACAACAATTTTAATCTCTATGGATACTTGACAGTGACTATGGTGGCTGCAATATTGACAAAAAATCAACATTAGGTGGATGTCAATTTCTTGGTGGAAGGATCATCTCATGGCAGTGCAAAAAACAATCCTATATCTCTACATCAACTTCTGAAGCTAAATACATTGATGCTGCAAGTTGTTGTGCTCAATTGCTATGGATTCAGAACCAGATGATAGACTATGGATTCAACTTTATGAGCACTCCTATCCACATTGACAATAACAATGTTATCTCCATCACTGAAAATCCCGTGAAGCACTCCAAGACAAAGCATATTGATATCAGGTATCATTTCATTAGAGATATTTATGAGAAAAATCTAATCAAGCTAATCAAAGTTGATTGAAATGAACAATATGCTGATTTATTCACCAAAGCTTTTGATGAACAGAGATTTAAGTATATCTCATTACAGCCATTGGGATGATAAACATTAATTAGTCTATCTCTTTTGAAAACCTTTTTAAATATGTAATGTCTTTTGTCAATGCAATCTAAGCCCTGTTACAAAAAGGCTCTCTCTGAAATTTTTACCAAGTATAAATTCTTCCGAAGAGAAATTAACCCTCGGAAGATGTTTTACATATCTTCCGAATCAAAATTCCTCTAAGGATAATTTTTTTCTCGGAAAAGTTTTTAGTTTCGGAAAAAGCGATTGATTACATATCAGATCTACTTCCGAAGCTTATAAAACTCTCTATTTGGAAAGTAATATTTACTCTCGGAATAAGACACTACCTTCGGAAGTAAATATTGCCTTCGGAAGACAAATTACCTTCGGTGGTACTTTATACTTAGAAGAAAGACTTTACTGTGTAACGGAAATCTTTTGGGCCCAACACTGTAAAAAGTAAAGATTTTGTTAATGATGTCGGATTATTTAACTGAACTAAACGCTTTCCGCCCCTGTCACATCTTCCACTAAAACATCACATCATCTTATCCAAACCCCTTCTACAGCCATTTTACCCTCTTTTAAATAATCCCGACTATTCACTTTCATCTTCTTATCACACTTTACCTCCCTAAAAGCTTTCTTCATTTTCAAATTGCCCAAGTCCAAACTCATCCACTTTCACTTTCACAATGGCACTTAACCCTCAGCACAATCAAGTCGCACTTCTTGATTCCTCAAGAAATGTTGACTTCTCTGAGATCATCTCGTTTCTTACCCAAACATCTTATTACACTGCCCTGACTGTTAATCCTACCGTGTACTCCAATCATATGGCTGAATTTTAGGAAAATGGTCAGATTGAAACCCTAAATGGGATTCGTGTAATACGATCGAGCATTTGTGGTCAGGAGTTGGTCATTACTAAACAACTCATCATGGAGCATCTCGAGCTTCATGATGAAGGTGCCCCCACAGAGTTCCCCAAAGCAGATTTAGACAACACCTACATCCAAATGGGATATGATGGAGACGTTAGCAGGTCCACAGTATACAAGTTCAACTTCTCATACAACTGAAAGTTCCTGCTGCATGTCATTTTTCATTGTCTGTCCAACAAATTTGGGGGATGGGATCAAATTCCATACGAACTAGGGTGCCTAGTTCATGGAATGGTGAGAAGCCTTATATTCAACTATTCAAGATTTGTGCTGACCAATCTCATGGAAAATCTTCAGCGGGAAACATTCTTCATGTATCCCAGATTTCTCCGTCACATAATCAACTGTGAGCTGGACCATAGTCAGCTTGTCTGTGCAGTTGCTCTAACTATCCCTCACATGAGGCCGACCATCTTCAAAACTTTCAAGAAAGTGTCCACTAATTTCACTGGAAGATACACTGCTCTGCTTCAAGGTATGACTAAGCAAATAACTCCTGGTAACATCCCTGTTAACCCCACAGGTGATGAACCCACACCAGCAACTGTCATCACATTGCCAAACCTACCTTCTCATCCTATCACCATCACATATCAAAGACGCCCCAAACGAACCCTTGTTCAATCTTCTCTGGTTGAATAAGCTCCTCCTGTTCAATCCAAAAGGACTAGAGTAGAACAATGGGCTCCCACTCAGTCTGAGGTCTTACCATCCTTCACATTTGACCTCAATATGGATATTGAGTCTCCTTAATCTCAAACCCATAAGCCCGAAACCCAAACTAAAAGCCCTCAGGGTGAGTATCTATACTCCTCTGAGCAGCCAAAAAGGGACAATCCCACCATAGGCTCAATGCTTGTAGACATTGATCAAGGTTCCGGGTCATTAGGTTTAACCTCTCTATCTTTTACTGACCTTCTCTTCAAAACTGATGAAGAGATTACGTCTCTTCATTGCAATGAAGTTGATCTACAATACTGTCTCAAAGATCAACAGAGCCTAGAGAGACCTCTTATCTCTAACCCCCATCAGCAAGCCTTTACTGATGTGAGTCCCACTGATGTGGAGGGGACTAATGCAGATTTAGCTGCCACTACAGAGGGTGTCTCAATGGACCTTCTAGACAGTGGTAACATTTTTGAGACTGAATCTGCGGCAACCATGCCTTTTAATGACTTTGAAAGAGACATTATTAAGCAAGGGAAACCAGGGTGCCAAGAAATCACATTTGGTGGTAAGGGTGAACATACCAGGTATGTTACCTCATCTTCTTATGACTCTTCAAAAGAAGATGAGAGAAGAATGCAACTACTCATTAAAGACCTACTGTCTAAAGTCTCAAATCTTGAATCGAAGGTTAGGACTTTAGAGTATAGGTCTGCCACTCAACAACTTGAGATTGACAGTCTCAAGGCTCAACTAGCTGAGAAACAGATTGAAAGATCTGTTAGGCATGTACCCATTCAGGTCTCCTTGATCTCTTCCTCCAGCTCATCTAGCTCTCAAGATGATGCTACCAAAAATAAGGAGAGTGTTCAGAGACAAACAACTGAGGAACCATTGAGCCAAACTTCAACTTCAAGATATTCGGCTCCCATTGCAACTATCTTTCCTGAGCCATCCCAAGTTGTACTGCAAATATACCCAAGGATGCTCAGAGATCTCTATAAGCTCTTCTCCAAGTTCCTATTGAGATCCTCTCTAGATCAGCCTAGCCCTGATGCGGCTATGATGTACTTTGGAGCTGAAGAGCTGAAGAGCTTTAGAGGATAAGTGCACCTTCTACCACTGTGGAAGAAGTTGGTCAACCTAAGGTCCAAATGGAACTTGAGATTAAATTCAAAGGGGAAATAAGGACTAATGGCCCAGCAACCGAAACAGTTGGGACAGATACTACACTCCCTCAAACTTCCGAAGCTGAAGTCAAAGCCTCGAAAGAACAAACTGAATCTTCCGAAGCAGAGATGGAAGCTGCGGAAGGACTGTTCTCCTTGTCCGAGGATCTAATTATCAAAAATGCAATTCTAGAGCTAGCATCTGAGATGAATAGTTAGGACTTTCTCAATCAACCTCTAACTCAGACACCTTCACTACCTCTCTTCCAATCTGAACCCTCGTTCCAAGAACCACCAAAGTCAAGCACTTCAAAAGATGATAAAGGAAAGAAGAAAATGACTGCGGAAAAGCTTCAGAAGGAGGAGAGGATTGAAAAGCTTAAAAGAAAAGGTAGACTTCCAACTGGGAAGTTGTTAGCTGCCAGTTCCAAAGCAGTTGCAGCCAACCAGGTTGCAGTCAACAACAAGAAGAAGGTAGAGATCATTGACAGGCTCATCAAGCTTGGAAGTTGCCAATGAAGACATACTCCTGCTACCATTAGAGGAGTTAGTAAAGCTGGAAAAGGCAACTAAGCTGCAGAATGAACAACAAAAGGAAGCAACACGGTTGGCCTTAGAGGAGGAAAGAGAAAGAGAAAAAAAGGAAACTGATCTGCAACTCCGGAAGGAAAGGATATCTTTCCTAACCTACAGAGGTTTCTCTCTTCAAGAACTATCTCCACATAATGATGATGCGATCCTATGGCTTTTCAACAAAGAGCAGGATCAACTGGAAAAAGAGAGAAAGAGAACTGCAAGAGAGAAGTTGAGGGAAAAGAAGAAGAAAAAGAAGAAGCTAGGGTCACTGCGACCAAGAAGATAGGTGAGAAGGCCTGGATGAAACTGCTTCTCAGGTAGGCAGGTGGGACCTATGTCTGAAAAGACACTTCAACGAATTGTCAGCAAAATTAAGACTGACATTCGTATGGAAAAAAGGAAAGAGATGTATAGAATGGTACAGGGGATGATTTTCAAGCCAACCACTCGACCCCAACCTGAACCAATTCCCTCTCCATTCCCCATCAAAACTAACCCTACACACCTAAACGTACACCACTATCCTTACCTACTTCCTCACCTCAACCACCCAAACTACCCATCCTCCAACCTAAATCACTCTCCAGAACCACTACACCACAACCTTCCAAACCATCCCCTCAGCCTTCCAAACATCTCTCCTTGGAAGAATTCAAGGCAATCAAGACAAAGCTCACAAATTGCATAACCTTGAGCGACATCTCTTGTGAGGAAGACTCTATCAAACTGACTTATGTTGATGGATTTTCATGTTCCCTCACAAGAGATCAATTTCTTGATCTGCCCAGAGGAACACTAGACCATGCTGCTATACTTCTTGGTATCAACTCTAACTCCTTAAATGAAGAAGAGAAGAAGCAGAGAAGAAAGCTGGTGACTCTACTGGATACAAAGAAAGGGGACAAGATTCCTAGTCAGCCCTTTGTGCCTAAAAAGAAAATCATCCAGTGGAGGTTCGATAAAGCCACTCACAACTTTGTTGTGGAGAGAGAGAATGGTGAAAGCAACAGGTTGAATGCCTCCTTTCTGCTACACTCTAGCAGATTTGACATTGTTGAGTTAGCAGAGAAACCATTTTTCCAATCCCTCCAACTCCGAAACTGTTGTTCATATCAGAAGTTACCTTAGCAGCCTTCATCTTGCTGAGTTAACCGCAAGAGCAAAGATTGAAGAGGAGTTGAAATTGAGAGAGAAGGAAGACAAAGAAAGGTCAACCACCAAAGGCACAGCCTTTCTACAAATGGTGGAAGGCCCTGAATTGGAACCCATAGTTAGATGGGAGTATGACTACAGCTCCCGTCAACTAACTCTTTTCAGAGGGACTTAGGAGAGGGTGCATATCTTTCTCTTTGGAGTGACAGGCTGGATCTCCTGTAAGCTAATGATTTGTACAAACTTCTTAGCACCACTTCTGGGAAGAACAAAAAAACATATAATATCTGCTTTCTCTGGTGCTGAAAGTTTTAAGAAGTAGAAACAAGTGAGGTTTTGGTAGCATCAACCTAGGAGGAGTTTGTTGGATCAAGAAGAAGGCTGGTGCAACCAAAACCAAATCACTTAAACTATTTTTGTACATCTAATAAAAGACTTCCGAAGCTAAGTGTGGAACTTCCGAAGGAAATAGAGTTCTTCCGAAGACAAAGTGCAAGATTAACTTCCAAAGACAAACTCTACTTCCAAAGACAAACTCTACTTCCGAAGTCAAAGTGTTCACTTCCGAAGATCAAGTCTGATAAGAAAAGATCAGAAGACAACTTCCGAAGTATGAAGAAAAGAAGAAGTCATCAAGCCTCGGAAGAAGTAGCCTCTTCCGAAGTATAAGTGGCTTCGGAAGAACTTGTTCTTCCGAAGCTAACTACCATTCGGAAGACACTACTATGAACCAGTGGACATAAGTATGGTGTCTCTGACACTCCGCTGCAGACCTCTGATACGCTGCATGACGTTTCTCAAAAGCCATGTAGTTGACCATACTTTATTCCAGTGTTTACCTTTATTAGTTAGCACAGTTGCCAACTTTAGTTGGTGACAAAAGGTAAGTCATGGACATGTTATGACTACCATATCTTAGATAAGACACTATCTAAGATACCTTAAACTATAGTTTTGTAGTATTTGCTTTAGTTAGAGGATTCTAGCTGGTATCAAAGTATATCCGGCTGTAGGTAGTATTATATATAATTTCTAATTGTAACTCATGTAATATGCTTGTATGAGTCTTGTAATACTTTGAGTTGAGAAGTAATATATGCAAGTACCTTGAAAATTATCTTTCTATGTTCATTGTTACTTATTATATTATTATCAACTCTTATAGAGACTCTGCTTCATCTGAGTGTAGTTTAAGTGAGTTTGAGAGAAAAACAAATGTTAAGTGACATAAACCGATCCTGCAGTTGGAGAGAACAATAGCATTCGGTAGAATCCGGTGAGTTGTCACCATCAAGGAGGGGAAAGAAGCTCTACATGATGAAGATCGCGTGCAAGTACCAACCTTCACATGGAATGCAAAGCGAGGGGAACGGGGGAAATTTCCAGCAGCGATACAACTCTCATCAGGTATGCTTTCCTTCATTCCTCATGATTTTCCATACTTCAAAGCACCAGATGCTCAGCACTAAGAAGCACCAAGTGAACATGGAGTACCCAATAGAACCAGACCATGTTGGAAATACTACAAGCTCCAGACCTGATAAATCTCCCTCGCATGTGTCTTATTCACAAGATCATCAATTAGAGTATCAAAACCCCAGATTCACTGGTAAGTAATTCAATACTAAAGAACCAAACTTGTTAATTTATATACTGAACTTGATCTAGTTCACATGAATGTTTATAATCAAATTCAGTTGATCTAGTTCACATGAATGTTTATAATCAAATTCAGTTGATCTAGTTCACATGAATGTTTATAATCAAATTCAGTTGCATAAAGAGGCATCAACAAGCACTATTATCACCTTTCTCTAGTAGTATAACGTATTAAATAATGTGTACTTACTTTTAAAGCAATACACATAATGGTTCAACACAAAAATGAAGTTATGAATTAACTCAATATGAAAATCAAGGTCTTAGGGAGTGATAATTGAGGCCAATATGTCTTTGTTGGTTTACGTGCAACATAAGCTATGATTTATGGTGATAGAGGATTCGTGCAACAAAACAAACTACGGCACAACTGAAGGCACCAAATGCAAAATTCATACATTGATATAAATTTTCTCAATGACATGATTTATGGATAATTAAGGTTTGCCATTTATGGAGAATACATTTACAAATTGATTCTAAGAATGGAACTTACAGCCAAGCCAACAAGTCAAAAACATAATAAGTTGCCAAATCTAACTAACTGCTGAATTGCAGCAAAAAATTTCATCATGAAACATGTTGGAGAAAGCTAAAAAAAATGGAACCTAATGCAAATTAATCCATGCAACATCTTACAATAGTGGAAGTTCTAGATTGAGTTCTATAAGTCTGACTATGGTTGTAACATCATCATCACACATTCACACCATTATAGGAATTTGACGAACAAAAATAGCACCTACTTAGAATTTAAATAGATCCAAGATAGACCTCAATAGACATATAAGCACAGATGCAAAAATAGGTCCTAATTAGGCATAAACAGACCTACATATGCCCTAAATACAACCAATTAGACAAAGATGGCCAATAGTCAAGCATCTTCAAACCTTTAAAAGACGAGAACAATCTCTGTTTTGCAATATCAGAAGCTAGTTTCCAAACATAAAAGAAAAGCCGGAATCCATCAAAACATCACATTTTAAAATTTTTATTAAGAAACAAGTCATCAGCTCACATAAGCTATTACTCCCTGCTAGCTGTAGAACGGACCAGAAGATTGACCCCTAGAACAAGATGACCTGGAAGCAGTGACAATGAATGTAATTACAGTTACTAAATTTCTTAAGACAAACTAGTTCACACGTACCTTCTAGACAGATAATCAACAAAACAGGTTATGCAAGCTGGTCTTCTTCATAATCGGCCGTCTCCCATGATGTTTCAGGAGAACTATCAAGCAGAGATGGACCACCATTACATTCCTCAAATTTCATAAAAGGTTTCATTGCATCTATTGCTTTTTCCTTATATGAAATGGTATCTTTTGCCTGTATCTCAGCAGAATATACTGACTCAGCATGTGCCTTAGATACCAGCTCTTTCACTATCCTTGCTGCTGTAAAAAGCAAACCTGCTGCTTTTCTATCCATCAGCTTATTATATCCAACATCTTTTTTAGGTCCTAACTTCTCTAAGTCAAATATCAAACTATCAGGGTTTATGCAAGTTAAGCACACAAAGTCTCTGCAATTACCAAAAGTGCAACTCACATGAGTGTAAGAATCACAATTAACACAGCGGACGAGATCTAGTGTACGAATATCATTAACGAGATCAAAACAGGTGGGACAAAAGAAGTTTTTGTGTTCAAACAGGACACATGATGTGCAGATCTTGCGGCCTTTGTCTCCATCCCATATACGGTGAAGAAACTTTTGATCTTCACAGTAACACCAGCTGCACATAGTATCGTTGAGATTGATAACAAAGTTTGGATCCATTGTCTGGATAGATCTCCGCCAAACGATCAAAATTAGGGTTATTGAGAACAATATAATAGAGGAAGAAGGCCGGGTGGACAAGCGCCGTTGGATCTGATCCGAATGGACGGTAAGATGATTAGTATGATGCAATTTCATTTAAGCCACCTAATATATAAGGAAATTCTACATATACCCATCAATTTTCACTTTCTTCTTATACCAACTCCCAAGATGGTTTAAAATCTCAACTTGTCAAGATAAACATACTAAATGATGTCTGAATCTTTTGTGCTTATATGAGATCAGATGTTTCCTATATACAGTTAAATATGTGCATCAAATAGGGTGTGGAGCCACATTCGTTTATCTTTTATTACAAGATAATTTCTTGTTTAGAAGTAAAAGTGAAAATAAAAAAAAATTAGGATCTTAGTATATGAAAATAGAAACCAATCACAGTCATCAAATTATACCTTGTATGCATATTTCCAATCGCATTTCTCCAGCCTCAAGAAGCTTAGTTTGTAGGAGAAATAAGTTCACCGAGTGGAGAATATTTCTACAGCAAACAAAAGGACTGCTTGATACTGGGGTATCATCTAGTCGCCTTATATTTACAGCCAAAATCTTCAACTATATAGACATATGTAACTAAAAAGATGAAAAATAGTACATTGATGGTTAGTGAAATAAAGAACATGCAGCAATGTCAACATTACATAAATCTGAAAATGAAAAGCTACAATAGTACAGCTAAATATCTCGATGGAAATGTCGGTCAGGTGTTCATAACTAACTGACACCAAGATACCATCTTTAAAATGAGGAATCAAATGAGTACACAACTAAATGCAACAAAAACAGAGCAATTGTGTAAATTTTTTAGTTCAAAGGCCCTAAATCCAGTTTCCACAAAAGCTTGCAATCACTATCGAATCAGGTGCTATTCAAAACATGAAAACAGGAGTGAATATTTAGTAATAATGCAGAATTTACCAAAACGGGCTACCCAACTGCCAATATTCATACAAGATATTCACAAATCTTAACCAAATGCCATAAATTGATTGCACTTTATACACTAATCACCTGCTCAACTACAAGTTAAATCATTTAAACATACCTACAAGGTATTTATTCTTCTCCATTGATTGTTCTTTTTTCCCAGAGATCGTTTGGACAGAGAAATGAAAGTAAATTGGGTTGTTATTTCTCCAAATATCCATTTGTAGTGCCAGGAAAAAGCCCTAATTTCTTAGGCATAGTATCAAACCCCATCACTTACGTCATAGAAGTGGATTCAAAGTGTCCAAAACCTTATTTGAAGTATCCAGCTGGTGAAGAAGATGCCACACGTCGACGGCTCAGCCGCAGCGGCACGGTGGTGATTGTGGTTGGATTTAAGTCATGTTTCACCGCCATAAATATTTACATGTCCCTGTTCCGACTGAATACAGAAAGAAAACGTATAATATCAAACTTCGATGTTTTTTTCAAACAAAGACATGCAGTTGATCCGAACGTCATATTTAACGACCGGATCGTATGATAATTATATATAGTATATTATATTTATAGTTATATATATATAATTATATTTAAATATTTTATTATTTGATTTATATGTATTTTATAGTTATATATAAAACTTAACTATATTTGTATATGTAACATATTAATTTATGGTTCAACACTTCATTTTTACCCATTAAAATAAAAATAAAAAAATCAAAATCCGGTTCGAACCGGTCCGGTTTCCCAGTCCGACCACCGGTTCGGGATAAACCGGCCGGTTCAACCACCACAAACCGAATCATAGCAAACCAGACCGGCTAGAAGGTTGATCCAGTCGCGAAAACAGTGCTTAAAACTTATATAAAAATCTACACAAAAATGCTTTATATTTGACAAAAGTCACACAACTAATCTTTGAAGAACATTTACATCAAAACGTAGACGCATGTTAAAGTACACAGTTTTAAAGCGTATATAAAGTTAAGCACGTAAACATGTTATATTTGATCTGAGTCATTTCTGATTATGTTCAAACATAAAGAACTCGAATTTATATTGTACATGGATAAACCTGTAACATTAAAAATTTGTTGGATCAAAATGATATTGCACAAAGTTTTTAAAAAGTATAAATGGGTGCAAGTTGCAAAAACTGAAAATGTGAGGGGGGAAAGAACGATGAACAACCCACTGAACTTATATTTTAAAATAGTAGTAATGAGAGTAAGTTGCTAAAATGATTGTTCAATAGGGAGATAAAGATGAAATAATTGTAGGTTAAATTCAAGATGGGATTATTTTCCAAAACTCACATGAGGTTTTTCAAACAAACATTACATAATATAAAGTTTTAGTTAGTAATTAATTCCACAAGCATTCTAAGTGTAATAAACTTGTAGGCATCTCAAGTAGCATTCTTCGCGACATGTACAAAATAAAGGGCAATCAGCAAGTCGGTGAGTAAACATAGGTTTTATTACATATACTAGATTTAAAACATGATTCAAGAATCAAAGTATGAATTCAAGCAAGTATGATTAAGGTGTTGTTTGATTACACCTGACTCGGTAAGATTTGACTGAGTCAAAAGTTGGCCTAATTACAAGTTCTGATTAAGTCTGCATCTGACTGAAACTTGCATGTTTGATTTAGTATCTAACTGACTTTGCTGAACCGTAACACGATTGGTCCCCGACACTAACTTCTGTTAAATTTCTCTACTAGTTGAGTGTGAAATAACAAATATGCTCTTAATAATAATATAATAAAAAATAATATAATAATTAATACAATAATAACATATTAAAAGCTCAACCCACCCATCCCCATCCCCATCGTCTTTTACACAAAATCACCACCACCGGCAAACCACCGCACCGGCAAACCATCTCACCGGAAAATCCCATCACAAAATCACTACCACCACTCCAGGACCTCTATATATGGGTCTACAAACCATCGTTGTTGTCGTCATTCTTCATTGACACCAATACCAAGGGTACACACCACCACCCATCATCGTCGACTCTACCTTTAGCAGAGGAGGCGGATTGCGAGAGTTATCGTAGGGAGGGGCGGCGCCCCTATTCTTGGTCAGATGGTTAGCATTGTTAAAATTAGGATCTGGGTCAGAACCCACGAGCCCGGTTAGAACAACGCAACAGCCACATCAAACACACTGACTCGGCTAATCGAGTCAGCTAGTTAGCCGTGTCAGCAAAAATCAAACAGCCCCTAAACTAAATGCGTTGATCAAACCTTTGTTAACAAGTGTCATTATTCAATGAGATAGACTATAAATATCGGTTTCGATGCCCTAATGTCGTCTACAAAAACATGTTCGGGGGTGTAAAACCAATAGCTCAATAATCGTTACCTTAGACATTAGAAAGTTAATGATCACATGCTACCAAGTAAGCAAGATTGACCATCACATAAAATATTAATCAATAAGTTTATCATAAAATCATAGAATAAATAGAAGCCTTAATTGAATTGTATGATTTGCAAAAAAAAAATAGAATTGAATACGTATACATGTCACACCTGAAAAACATAAAACGAAAAACGGACTATCAATACTCACATTGAGTTATTGTGTATGAGTTATACTTATGACTTGATTAAAAGAAATGGGGAAGCTCTAAATTAGCATGATTATATACATTAGAACTCATCTTTAAGGTTAGGGTTAAGATTATTGACCATAGTAATAAAGGAAATAAAAATAAAGTAAAAGAAAGGTTGTTGCAAGATCAAAACATATTTGTACAGATTCATTATTATAGTTTCATATGATTATTAAAATATCAAACCTTGAGTAAAAATTCTAAAACTCTCCAATCTACTATTTTAGGATGTTACAAACAACTTTCATTTAGAAAAGTTTTTCATATTCGGCTCAGAAGCTTATCAAAACAGTAGTTCAAAGCAGAAGGTGCAAATATGCGCACTTACATTGTAGAGGTTGTTGTGGAGTCGTCCCATTGAATTAGAATTCAATGAACTATACATGGTTGGAAAGTTAACAACATAAACTTTTTCATGGAATCTAATTTTGTTAATTTTTGATTTATTATGACCGGTCATTTTAAGTTGTAATATATTCTATCCAAAATCAATGGTAGCACTTAAGTTCATCTTTTAGGGTTTTAAAACTAATAAGTGTGTATAATATTTTTTTTGAGTGTATATATGATAATAGGAGGGTTGTAATTATATATAAACATGAGAAGTTTGGTTAGAAAGTTGTTTAAAATTATTTAGAAATCACAAAAATAATAAGAACACTAAAATTAAGAATACGATTGCTACTTTAAGAACACAAACGAACTTGAAATTTCTTAAGGTTTTAATGAAAGGGTAGTGCTGAAAGTTCCTTGAGAATGTATAGAGGATGAAGAAGAAATATCTTAAAAGTTAGAGAAGAAAAGTTGGTGCAAGAAAATAGTAAGACAAATATTAATATTTACAGGTGGGGAAATTGGTGTTATGAATGGGGAAATTTCATGAGCACAATTAAGGTTGGTGGTTATAGGTGGGTTATAAATAAATTAAAGGAGATGGGGATCTGGTCATTCAAATTTTATAAATATGGTTGAATGTTTATAAAATTATTTTTAATTAAAGTTTGTATTAAAACTGTAAAATTATAACTTTTTTGGAGGATTTTAAAAACTTTAAAATAGTTAATAATTTTTTATTAAAGTATAATATTTATAAACTTATATAAAAATATTATGATTAAGAATTTCTATAAAATTAAGAATGAGAAACCATAAAAGTTTAGCTTTATTATACATGTGCACAAAAATAGCATGTGTATTTTTATATGAATTTAAGAACTTTAGTAATAAAATAAATTTTAGAAATTCTATAAATATACAAGAACTTTATGATATTACTAATTTAGGTTTTCAATCGCCATCATCAAATCATATGGATATTGTCCGTGTAAACGTTAAGGGGTAGTTGTCACGATAGTGGCACTAAGTAGAGTTATAATGCAAAGATTAGTCATACTAACAAATGTAGCTATTATAAAAAATCATTTATAACATGTATAAGATTATAAGTTATCATATATAATAGTATGTATAATAAAACAAATCATATAACGTAAAATTTTAAATGTTTTATTGCGTAAACAATAAATGAATTTATATCAGGTTACATATATGGATAGGTGTAAATACATATCTTTACCGTCATTGAAGTTATTATTCTTCATATCGATAACACCATGCCACTAACATGAACTATAGATTACGAAGCTACTGTGGAAGTTTGGGCGTTTAGTAAATCACGAACCATACCGGTTTTGATTGGTAACTGTGATTCTTTTCGTTTTCAGTCAGGTCAAAATATCAAATGTTTCTAAACTTTCAGAACCCATAAGATAGAAAATCAATCCAATGCCCCCCAAACTTGATACTTGGGATAATACCACTTTTTAATTTAGTATTTTCATTTATAAAAATATTATAAAACATACATTCATCACCTGCCCCGTATTTGAATGTAGCTTATGAGCGGTACCACAATTGTATGATTCTAGTGACACGTGTAGTGCCGACCAAACATCGGTAATGAAGTTCACACCGATTTGTACATTTTCAAAAATTATTTTTCATTAAATTTTCATTTTTTTCCAATAACATAAACAATCACGTCTAAGGCTAGGATAACTTACATGAGTGTAATCTGGTTGGAAAGTTTGTTAGATCAATATTGTCAAGTGAGGTTTGTCAAAGTGTTCGAACGATAAGTCTTCTTGAATTACGAATTTTGTCATTCGTTCTCGAACCGTATTGACATCACAGTTCCGTATCTACCATCACTTTCAATTGCTTTTTGACTTTGAGCCGGTGTAATTTTCAAAGACTTGCAGTATCTTGTCATGTGAATTCTCAAAGTCACGTTCGAATCTAATTTGAAAACATACCACTAGAATATGAGGAAAATGGTCCAAACACTGTCTAAAACGGTTAAAAACAACTCAATTTGTAAAATGGCCATTGTGTAATGGTTTGATTTTTAAACATTCAGAACTCGGTCGGACCCGGGTTGTGTTGGGAAGCAGGTCGTGTAGAACCCAGGTTGGAACCCAAGTTAGGCATTTGTACTACAAAACCAGTCTGGAACCTATAGTTTATAATGAGTTCAAACTATATCTTAAGGTCATTGGGTTCAACTTGGGTCAAGTTTAGGTTGGTAAATCCGGTCTGTACAAAATCTTGGTTTCGATGTACACCTCTAGTCCATGTTGTAGTTGAATCTCTCGTTATTAATCAATTTAAACATGATGTACGCCGTGTGCATGTGATTGAAAGACTAATTACATGTTTTTAGAATTTCGAATCAGTAATCAAATAAACAAGTTAATAGAGAAATGTTTTTAAACACGTAGGTCGGATGTAGACAAGTTCTGTCATAATCAAAAGAACACCAGAGAAAATAAAATTGAAATCAAATGTATAATATAAAAGTTTTTTGAACTACAATATTACAAAGAAAAGGAAAGTAAATGATTAATTATACTATTTTTTTTGAACTATTTGATTCCATATGCAAAGCATGGTTAACTACCTCATCATTAACAAATAACACTTTCTTAATAAACTATAAGAAAAAGACTAAACTAACTTTTCCTTAATTAAGGTATATTACTACAACTTGAAGATTGGTCCATGTGAATATTCATACAACAGTCTCCGTCTTCAAGCTGATAGTCAAACTTTGGTAACCATATCAATCAACCAACATCAAGTATCTTCAAACATTTGACAAATTTTGTACTAGGAAGTGCTTTAGTAAATACATAACCAACATCAAGTATCTTCAAACATTTGACACCTTTTGGACTAGGAAGTGCTTTAGTAAATACATAATCACCTTTATCATCGGTGCTCACTTCCTCCACCTTAAGCATCTTTGAATTAACTACATCTCTTATGAAATGTAGCCTCATATTAAATGTATTTTGTCCATTCATGAAAAAAAATATTTCTAAACAACTACATAGCTTCGTTATTATCACGCAATATCCAATAGACTAACACCCAAATCTTTAACAAACCCTTTTAGCCACATTGCCTCCTTATAGCCTCTATGGAAGCTATATCTTCGGCATTAGTGCTAAATAAAGCTACTACATGCCTAAGAGTTGCTTTCCAATGCACCAAGCTACCCAATATTTTGAAATCATAACGTGAACCTTCCTCTTTTCAAATCGTTAGCATATCAGTATCTACAAATCCCATAATCATATCTCTCGCAACTGTATTGTTACCAAAAACCAAACCAACCTCCTGGGTTCCATATAAATACCTATGAAGACACATAAAATCCTCTTGGTGCTGCTTCCCCGGATTAGATATGTCTTTACTTACCACACCATCAGCCCTACTGCACACCATAAGTTATATTATACTACCAACGACATTTAATGAGGTTCTCTTATCATATGCTCTATTTTTATTGCATTTTAAATAATCATTACCTATTAGCTTGATATTTTAAGCGAAAGGAGTATCACTAGTTTGCATCCTATCATATTAAAATTAACAACACCTTTTGTATATAAGAACTTTGTGATAGATTGATTTTGTCTTTCTTTTTATTTTTGATGATCACTATCCCTAATATCTCCTTATCTACCACCAAGTTCTATCACACCCCAGGTTTGGGTCACCCAAGGCCATATCAATATATCGAGATCATTTGATTATTTGATTTGGGAAATCATTTTCAAGATTTATTGGCAAAGAAAATGTCATTTGTAACAACATCATAATATATTTCATAAACCAAACTTCCAAAACTAGATCATACACTAATTCATATTGTTGTTTTACGAAAGATCGTAACCATATTGCAAGCCACATGTCTCCAAAACTCAATATTGATATTAGATACACTCAGACAATTTATACTGTGGCATGATCTAATGTCATATTCGATCCAATCACTCTTTGCCTATAAAATATAAACAAGATTCAATATCAACAAATTTCTCATGAATAACATTTATTATACACAAATGATTTTTACAAGTAAGCATGAGAATACTAATTTAATATTAATAATGAAAGATCCAAAGGATGAAATACACATCAAAATACTTGTTTGTAAACTAGTATTAGTTTGTTATATGGTCACTCATGGGATCGTCAATGCCTAGGGTATCATAAATCTTAGGACCAAACCATTACCGGCCATGCTTAGGCATATTACCCCATTTAAGGGTTCTACCCGTCACATGTTTATCTTTCTACTCAAGCCACATATACAATCTTAGTCTGATGTTTCTCTTGTATTTCACCAACATGCGTTAATAAATTAACTATAACTCATGCTAGTTTTCAAGATAATGGAGAATCTAAATGTCTTGAGTTTTATTTTAAAAGAAAACGTATTCACCTTAAGTTCAAGTCGAGCCTTTCATGTGATTTAAGGTTAATTCCTTATTGTTTAAACAACATCTCAGCTTATCTCTTATGTTAGAAACATACTACAAATTGCTCAGGTGCTTCAGATCTTCGAGTGTTAATCATCGGCTTATGAAAAGGGTCAGGAAAGATCCTGGGCATGGAGTTTGAAGTTAAGTGTGTGTGATTGAGTGTGAAATATGAGAAATGAGCTACATCACTTACCTAGTTATAGTTGAGGCCGACTAGCTGATACGTCACATGTCCTCTAAGTGATTCGACTGCATCGCGTGGATGCGCTGTATATGTGGCACATGACATGCATGCATTGCCTCGAGCCCCTTTATTCTACATAACCTTCATCCATGACCTGATGTAGTCCGAAACAGTGTCCAAACGTTAAACTTGATACATTAGTCATTATCCACGTGTCACTATGTGTTTACTTAGTCTAGTTGAAGCACCCAACATCCCTTTTTGATGCGGGTCAGATCAGCCCCTTTTCCTAAATTTTGTATTTTTCTTCAATATTCTACATTACACTATTTCTTCAACCCCAGGGGGTTTGCCCCTTGGACCCCACTGGGGGCTACCGCTACATTGGACCCCACTCTTAGGGGTTGTCGACCCCGAACCCAAACGGTATCGCGGATGCTTTGGTCCATATTTTAGAAATATTACAAGTTCTTACATTAAAAATCATGGATCAAAATATGCAGGATTGATTATGGTTCAACAACAGTCTCATAGTTGGAGATAACACACTTACTAGATCAAATAAGGAAATTAGGCAAAAAAACAAAAAAAATAAACAAGTAGGAAACTCAAGAACACAAAGATTAGTTTTCAAGGATGATGTATATTGCACTCAAGTAATTTTACAAGTGTTACAATGCTTAATCCTAAGACTAATTACATGAGATACTCCATATTACATCATATAGTCGATCATACTTTGAAGGCCAACTGGACACTAATCTAGACAACAAGATCAATCTAAAGTCACAAGGTAGATTGCATTTTGACATGTGATTATGACATACCATATCTCATAATCTATTGTATTACAATAAGTATAAAAGTAATAAAGTAGAAATTAAAGACAAAGCAATCATAATGTACAGTTGATAAAAGTAAGAAGATAATCACCAACTTATATTAGTGGGTGAGTATTTAAAGCTGCTTTTGTCAAAAGTATGTCAGAAACACATGTCTTTTCTGTCTTTGGAAGAGTTCCGTCTTCAGGCTTCGGAAAACTTTGTCTTTAAGCTTCAATAGACTTTACCTTTTGGCTTCGAAAGATTTCTGTCTTTGGCTTCGGAAGATTTGACACTTAGTTATTTTTGTTTCTACATTGTCTAATCTTTCAAAGTAACTTTCTTGTACTTCTGCTATGAGAGATTTAGTTAGCATCAGCCTTTAAGATAAACTTTTATAAAATATTCTTAGTAGATTTAATTTTAATAGAATCTTTAAATGCTAATACCATATCATCATTATAAAGCAGCAAACACACACTTTCCAAAGCTATACTTTCTAAAGTATACACATACATTGTAAATGCTCCCTAAAAATTCTCTACATGTTATGAACTCATCAAACCTCTTGTAACACTGCGTTGGTGATTGCTTGAATCCATAAAAGGATTTTTGTAGTAAACACACCTTATCTTCCATTATTTTTTTTCTTTGAACCCTAATGATGCATATTTGTTCTACCAAATAACCATGATAAAATATATTGTTTTAACATCTAGTTACTCTAATTCTAAATCTATGACATCAGTTATAGTAAGTATAACTTCGATCGTGAGTGTTTAACAATCGGGTAAAAAATTTATAATAGCTTATGCCTACTCTTTTTAGTGAATCTCTTTTCTACAATCTTTTCTTTATATCTAGGTCTTGGGTATCGTGCACTAATTTTAATTTTAAACACTATTAGGTTTATCAAATAAAATTTATTTTTAATACGGATATGTTTATGCACATTAATTATGTAAAACCCGTTCCCATACAAGTTTCCAATTATACACAATTAGACAATTAAACTAAATGCCTCCATAGGGGTATAATTGCTATACCTTTGACGATCAAAACCAAAAACGTACATGATCTATGCAACAACGGTATTGCTTGTGACTTATTTATTAAACACCACAACAGGGTGGTAGTGACAAATACACATGCAACTATGGTGGCGGCGCACGATAAGTAGGTGATGACGGTGACTAGAGGTAATGATCGATGATAGGTGTGAAACGGGGGTGGCGCAAGGTTTTGGTGTGTGATTAGGGTTACCACCTAATCATATATGTGTATATATATATATATATATATAACGATTATGCTACACACCTCAGTTAATTAAAATTTAATACCCTTTTGTCGGTAATTACAACAAAATGGTTGTTGAATACTAATTACTATTTAATTAGACAAACTTATAAACTTTTAATGTTAAAAATTTAAACTATAACTTGTTTTTAATCCTTCAACTAATTAATTATTTCAACAAATAACTAACTACCACTTATTACATTAAATAATCAAACACCGTTCATTTAATCTGCTCTAACTCCACCTCAATTTGAGTTCCTTCTTCATAGTTCACCCCTTTATACTTTTGAATTATGTCTTTACACAAAGTTTGTTCTTGGAACACCACATCTATGCTTAATATGACCTTCTGTGACAACTTGTTTTGTGAAAATATATATAAATATATATTTTGAATATTATTAAATGAGTAAGTTTCAGATCAATTTACTTTTGAATATGAGACGTTTATATGGGTGATAAATATTGTCGAACAATAATAATAACAACAAATAATATATATAGGTAAATATGTACTTGTCGCGTTTAACATATATGTATTATATAGTTGTATTATTATTAATCAGAAATGAAAGTTTAGAATGGCTATATAAAAGATGTCAAACTTAACATGAAATATTAAGTGTATATAGTTTAGTTATATTAAACAAAACTTGGGTATTTTGTATACAAATAAAGTGAAGTGTTTAAAGTTGTCATTTAGTAAAAAAATAGATAGATATATAAAATAATGGTGATTTATTAGAAGATCTCTACGTTTCCTTTTTCGTTGATGAGTAACCACATCATTATCACCGTATGTTTGACACACACACACACACACACATATATATATATATATATATATATATATATATTACAGATTGTGGTCAATCCAGTATAGATCAAAATAGGAGAATTAGTAGAGAAAACAAGAATTAAATTTGCATCATAAAGCCTTGAGAGAAAAGATTCACGAACCAGAAGTAAAAACTTACAAGAACAAAGGTAAGTACACAAATCCGTAAATAAATTATTTTATATGCATGTTTGATTACATAATATATATGTCTTAAATTATTATGAGTTCGAATGATTTTGTGGAGATGAAACATGTTCAATAACATGTGATATATGATTATATGATATAAACATGTATGATTGTAGTAGCAATGATTAATGTGGTACGGATTGAAATATATGATTTAGTGACTTTTAAATGAATGTGTGTAGAAAATATATAGGTGAGGATTTTGGGTGTTGAAATCCCAAGGGGTTCGGGTGTTGAACTCCACGTATATAAAAAGGGGGAGCTAAATATATGTAAGGATTTCGGGTGTTAAAATCTCAAGGGTTTTGGGTGTTGAACTCCACATATATAAAAAGAGGAATTATTAATCCTCAAGGGTTAAAAATAAGCCCACACAGAATTCAGATGTTAAATTCCAAGAAGTAATGAGGATTAAATAAAAAGGATTTTTGGGTGTTAAATCCCGACGAAACAAAAAATATGTTTTTGAAATAGTAAGGTGTACTTACTTAACGAAAGCTAATAAAAAATTTGTTTTAAATGTTTTTAGAAAAAGCACCCATAGATGGTTAAGGCTTCACGGATGTGACTAGACTGACGAATGAACCCTACTCTCGTTTAATATTTAACATAGTAATGTATTAAAAGTTTTGTTGGATCAAGTAAGGCTGGTGTAACCAGAACCAAACACTTAGACTTTTTGAGTTTAACAAATGAGAAATTTCCGAAGACAACTTCAACGTTTTCGAAGAAAAGTCTAAGGAACTTCCAAAGATAAGCTTCAGCTTCCGAAGACAAAGTCTCTGCTCTTCTGAAGCTCAACACTTAGAAGAAATGAAGACTACAACTTCCGAAGTATGAAGTCCAAAGGAAGCCCCGGAAGAAGTAGTCATTTCCGAAGTATAAGTGGTTTCAGAAGAAAAAAGTTATTTCGAAGCCAGTTAACCTTATGAACTAGTGGACATAAGTCTCTCTGACAATCCGCTGCAAATCTCTGAGATACTGCA
Source organism: Flaveria bidentis (assembly GCA_018326385.1). Classification (NCBI taxonomy): domain Eukaryota; kingdom Viridiplantae; phylum Streptophyta; class Magnoliopsida; order Asterales; family Asteraceae; genus Flaveria; species Flaveria bidentis. Next base: position 2,891 of record BJCM01219878.1, on the reverse strand, counting down.
TGGCACTTTCCCACGTCCATGTAGTTGACCATACTTTATTCCGTTGTTCACACCTTATTAGTTAATACAGTTGCCAACTTTAGTTGGTGACAAAAGGTAAGTTATGGACATGTCATGACTATCATATCATAAATAATACTTTATCTAAGATACATTAACTTTAGCTTTGTAGTATTTGCTTTAGTCTAAGGTTTCTAGCCGGTATAAAGTGTATCCAGCTGTAGGTAGTAATATATATAGTCACTCATTGTAACTCATGTATCATTCTTGTAAAAGTCTTGTAAAACTTTGAATTAAGAAGTAATATATACAAGTATCTTGAAACCTATTCTCTTATGTTTAGTTTCATTTACTTAGTATATTATCATCAACTCTTAGAAGTCACCGGATTCATCACAACCCCAAGTGTTACTTAGTGAGTTTGAGAGAACAATACTTGTGTTAAGTTTAAAAACTGATCCTGCAATTGGTATCAGAGCTTTTTAGGCTCTTGATTGTGTGATCTTACCATCCTAATCAACCTCTTATTCACTCACATACTCACTACACTCAAATATGGCCCTTAACCAAAAATCTAAATGTGAAATAGGAACGAATAACACCTGTCATCACCCCAGCAAACTTAAGACAATGGAGCAGACGTATCGAAGGATTCATCAAATATCAAGATAGCTAAATGTGGAAGTCTATCGCAAATGGCCATTACAAGCCAAAGGTTGTTGCACCCGCTGGTGGTGGTGCCATGATAGAAAAGCCGGTGGAAGACTACTCTGATGAAGACCACAAACGGCTAGATATTGATGGCAAGGCCATGACTGTTCTGATGACTGCTATACCCAACTCCATCATGGTGGGGTTTGAGCATTGCTAGTCAGCTAAAAACTATTTAATGCCTTAACCCACATGTACTCAAACTCCAACGAGTTAAAGAAAGATTCACTGAAGCAATAGTTTGAGAATTATACTCACATTGCTGGAGAGACCCTGAGCCAACAATACTTCAGGTATATGGATCTTATCTCCTTCCTTCAGTCTATGGGATTAACTCCTTCATTGAGAGATCTCACGAGAAAATTCATGAGTGCACTCCCTAATGAGTGGACGTTCTACTGTGTCTCTATCAAGAGGACATAAAATCTAAACTCCCTCACTATGACTAAACTATTCAACATTCTAGATGGATACCATGTAGAAATGGAGAACAAGAATGGCCGCCAAGTGAGCATACCTTCAAGCCTTCCTGCGAGCAACACACTTATGGTTGTTGAAGGCTCAAGATCCCCATAACCTTAGCAGTACCTAACATATTCCTAACAACCATCCTGTTCTTTTGGGCCTTACATTACATTTCTTGAGACTCCAAGGTCTCAACAGGATCAACCAAGTCCCTTCCAGGACAACTGTGCTTTTGTCTCAGGAAGTGGACACTCTGATGACTTTCAGTTATGCTTTGAAGATCTGGAGTGTTTCAGCCCAGATGATGTGGAATACATGGACATAGTCCAACAAATGGCTCTGTTATCCTACAAGGTGAAGAAGTTCTTCAGAAAAACTGGAAGGCAGTTCCCTCAGAACCTAACTAGCAGCAAGTTTGGGTTTGACAAAAAAGGCCAAGTGTTACAACTATAACCAGCTGGCCCATTTTGCTAGGGAATGCAAAGCTCCCAAGTTAAATCCAGGATCTACTCATGCCTCCACACATCCAACAACACCCAAAGCTGTTGGAAAGTCAACTGAGACAGCTATTGTGGCTCAAGAAGTTGATTGGAGCTTTATGGTTCAAGATGTCACCCCTATTGAAGCACTCATGGCTAGAACATACAACTTAAAGGTATATGAATATATTTGTACTCCAGCCTGTAATGCTAAGGTTAAAATGTACCAAGACTACAATATGGAAATTAAATCTGACATTAAGTCCTTGAATATCTTAAAGGCTGATTTTAAAATGGATGAATCTGACTATCAAAACAAAATTGAGGAGTTAGAGAAAATAGTATCCTCTTTAAAACATGAGCACACTAACTACAGGACTCAAATTAAGGATTTAATATCCAAATTGACTAAGGCTCATGCCAAGCTAGTAATAGCTGAGGCTCAAGCTAGGAAGCATGCTATCTCTGAGCAAAACTTCCAAACCATTCTTGCATCATCCTCACACTCAAAGGTTTGTTACCAAATCAAAGGTAGGTTGGGACCAATGAAATTGCTCCACCACACTCCTATGAGTCTATTAGACAACCAAGGTGTGGTACTGAAGAGTGTTAGGATCATGTATTGAATGAAATACTAACTGATTAACGTGTATACCGAATCAAATAGTGCGGAATCCTATTTGATCGGCGATCCAATCAGTGAGAACACACGTAGAAACAATTATGTATTGAATCTAAACGTTAAGAACGATTAGGAATCGATCTATTGCGATCTATGAACTTGGAACAGGTTCTTAGAGGTCTCTGGACGACTAGGGTACGTTTGGAGTCAAAGTGTATTCAATGATTTTTTTTCACGAATTAAGTGGTATTTATAGGTTAGGGTTGCTCATTCGGGCGACTGAACCATTAGCATGGTTCAGTCTTACGATTGAGCCTTGCGGTTGATCCATTCGCATGACTGAGTGTTCAGTCGTGCGACTGAGTCAATCTCATGTTACAATCATACGACTGATCTAGTCTCCTGGTTCAGTCGTGCGATTGAGTCATTCGCATGAAGTTGTTCATGCGTATGGTCCATTAGCATAGGCCATTCCCATGATAACTTCATATTACTAAGTTTGAATGTATTCATTATTATTACATTATTTATATTAGTTCAAACAACCACAAACCTATATAATCAATTTGATAAGCGTTAAACAACTCATTAATGAAATATTAAACATTATAAAC
>BJCM01219866.1:0-17692 GCA_018326385.1 Flaveria bidentis | reverse complement strand
AACGTTAATTCGATCAAACCTAACGATTAGAATACGTTAAGAATAGATTAGGAATGATCTGAAACGTTCTATGAACTTGGATGAGACGTACTGGACGATCTTAGACGGCTAGGGTTATGTAATCTCGAAAACTCTCTAAAAGTCCCGTTTTTCCACGAATTAAGTGGTATTTATAGGTTACAGTCTTCAGTCGTACGACTGAGCTAGGCGACTGGCTCAGTCGTGCGACTGGCTCAGTCACCTGGTTCAGTCGTGCGATTGGCTCATTCGCATGGTCCAGTCGTGCGACTGAATCAGATTACTTAGTTAAACATATTCTTGAACGTTTTATGATTCAGAACACGTCTAACAACTGTAAGCCTATATAACATGGTCATATATGCGTGTATTAATACATAATATAATTAGATATAACATTAAACAATTATAAACCTGTCAAGTTAATATACGTTAAACACTTTATTAATGAAATATTAAACATAATAAACACAATCAACCCTTTAGCATTTCATTAAGTATCACATCATTACACATGTGTAAGACATATTACATTTAGAGCAGGATCTAGGTACATATATGTATCAACAGGATGATCAAGTTGTGCAAACCCAGGTGGTTGTTTGACATACACCTCTTCATCAATCACCCCATAAAGAAAAGCACACTTGACATCAAGCTCGTAAACCTTGAAGTTCTTGGATGCAGCAAAAGCTAGGAATATCCTAACAGATTCAAGTCTTGCTAAAGGAGCAAAGATATCTGTGTAGTCAATTCCTTCTTCTTGAGTATACCCTTGAACAACTAGACTAGCCTTGTTCTTGATGACAAGTCCTCTATCATCCTTTTTATTTCTGAAAACTATTTGTTCCTATAGTAGTCTTCCCGTGAGGAAGAGGACATAGGTTCCAAACCTTCTGCCTTTTAAACTGAAGCAACTCCTCTTTCATAGCTTCAACCCAACTTCAATCCTTTAGAGTCTCATGAATTTTCTTTGGCTCAATCTGGAACAAGAAACAAGAGTGAAGAAAAATATTTGCATAATGGGTTTGTCCTCTTGTTCTTATCCTTGTATTAACATCTCCAATGATTTTTATGGAAGGGTGAGACTTGTGGATCCTTAGCAGAGGGATCGCAACAATTTGCTTAGACAGATCTAAATTAGAGAAATTCAGATCTTGCAATGAGGATTCACCCTCCACATCAGCACACTTATCAAGATTAACTTGATCCAATGAGTGTGTGACATCATTGATGTTGTCATCAATGGAGTAGTTATGAGCATCAAGAAATTTCTGATCACTGTCACCACCACCATGCTCTCCAACATTTGAACTCCTTCTTTTGAAGCATCAGCAAGATTTGTCATTGATATGCTGGTAGAATCTTCATTTGCAGGATTTGTTACCACTATAGTTGAAGATGTGTAGCTTGAAAGTCTTCTTAGCTTAAATCTTGGATCAGGATCACCTGTAGGTAATATATTTGTGGAACTTGAAACATGCTCACAAGATTTGTTAAAACAGTTGGTATCTAAATTAAAATCAAATAGCCAATCAGGACCAGAACCTTTCACACTGGGAGTGTGCTCATTGAAAGTCACATTGGTTGACTCTTTAACTATTCTAGTTCTAAAATTGTATACTCTATAAGCCTTAGCTTAGAAGAATATCCAATAAAGTGTCCATTATGTGATTTCTCAGCAAACTTGGCAATTTGATCTTTGATATTCAAGATGGTGCAAGGACATCCAACTGACCTGAGAAAACAAATGAAAGGTTTCCTCTTGTGCTGAAGTTCTGTTTTGCACATATCATGAGTCTTAACCACTAAAACTCTATTTTGTACATAGCAGGCAGTATTAACGGCCTCAGCCCAGAAGGTGATGGGCAGTTTAGAGTCAGACAACATAGTTCTTCCAGCTTCAATAAGTGTCATGTTTCTCCTCTCAACAACACCATTTTGTTGAGGAGTCTTGGGAACACTATATTGTCTTGTAATACCTTTTCATCTCAAAATATATCAACAATTTGGTTCTTGAATTCACTTCATTGATCACATGTTATGGTCTTGACCTTGTGATAACATTTATTCTCAATCTTTAAGATGAATTCTTTAGAATCTCAGGAGTCTCATCCTTAATTCTAAGGAAGAAGACCTATGTGAATCTTGTAAGGTCATCTGTGATCACTAAACAGTAAGAGGCCCTTCCTAGACTCATTACACTCATGGGGCTAAAAAGATCCATATGTAACAAGTTTAGGAGAGTAGTGATGGAGTTCCTTTCCTTTGGCTTGTGAGATACTCAGTGTTGCTTCCCTTTCAGGCATGGATACAATGATCATCACTTGTAAACTCTTTCTTTTTCATTCCAGTTATAAAATCATTCTTAATAAGTTTATTCATGTTCTTAAATTTTACATGGCACATTCTTTTATGCCAGAGGAAAGACTCATCACTTTTTACTTTAGATAGAAAACATGAAACTTCTCTTGAGGGAGATGTTTCTTGCAAATCCATCTTGCACATGTTCCCTCTCGTAGGAGCTCTGAGCAAGATATGCTCATGAGGAATGACCACCCCAGGCTTGAGAACAATGCACTCATGCTCAGTAAAGAGCATGCTATGACTCTGATCACAAAATTGGGATACACAGAAGATTGTACGCAAGCTCCTTGACAAAATTTACTTTTTCAATACTGAGCTTACCATTTGTGACCTTGCCTCTTCTTGTAATGTAACCTCAGACATCTCCTCCAAAAGCAACTGATCCTCCATCAATTCTTTCAAACATTTGGAGTAATGAACTATTGCATGTTATGTGCCTGGAACAATCACTGTCAATGATCCATACATTCTTGTTTGCTTGAGTTGTTCCTTCACCAAATAGATGGTTAGTTATATTTGGAAACCCAAGCCTCATTGGTCTTGTGCTCATCAAAAGAAGTTAAAGACAATGCAATAGTAATTGATCCTATAGTCATGCTAGAGGGATCATTTGCTAAAGTTGATGAAGAACTCTCAGCCATTTGGTCTTTCTTTGACTTCCACATAATCTTTGAAAGCTTAGACTTTACCTTCAATACTTTGGAAGTTTTGTTGACTTTGCAAGTTTTGATGGCTGGGCCTTCGAAAGATCTTGCTTTCACTGCAACAGGCTTCAGTACTTTGAAAGTATTCCTTCCTTCCGAGACCAAAGTTTCTTCTGAAGGCAAGTTTTCACTTGTCTTTTTCTTCATTTTGGAGTTTCTAAAGGAAAAAGATTTTCCTTCCGAAGCTTGTTTCTTCTTCTTTAGACTCTTAGAAGTTTCTTTCTTTGTGATGTGGAGAGTACTCTTTGGATTGTAAACATAATCCTTAGCAAAGTGAGAGGTACTCTCACATATAACACAGTCCATTTTCTTCCTTCTAGGACTCTTCTTTTGAGAACAAGGCTGAACTTGATCATTTTGACTCTCCATCTTCATCTTCTCAGATGATGTGGCCATTCTTGTGGGATTAGAACTACATTTGGAGCTTGATGATTCATGTTGTACAACAGTGGTTCATAACTTATTAGTCTTTTTCTTGATGATGGGATAATTTGGACATGAACTTGAACTCTTGTTGTTGGAGTTCAAGTTTGTGTCCTCAGCTTTAACCACTTCAAATCCTTAAGAAATAAAGACTTGTTTCTATGCATAGTTGAAGGTAACCTTGTGGTCTTGAGCCTTCTTTGCCTTTCTCTTGCTCTTTCTGATCAAGTTCTTTCTCTTGAACTTGATCATCCCATTAGCTTTACTCTCCTCAGAGAGAGGATGACCCTTCTTAGAATGATCTTCTTCACTCTTCTCAGAGACATTATTCATCATCTCCTCTTCATCCTCTTCAGTCAAGGGGTCTATGAGGGGAAGCCCATCTTCACAAGTTTCACACCTAGGAGATGTTACAGACAAGACTGTGTGTGGAGGAGCTATCCCACAAGATCCCAGTCCCTGTTTATTCTGATAACAAAATTTTTCATGCAAGGATGAGGATATCATGTTCTTGAAGGTCTCTTCTTCAAGAACATATTTTTCTGCCCTGGCTTTGCTGATCACAAGCTCAGTCTGACATTCAATCGACTTGGTTATAAGATCCTTGATCTGAGTCCTATAATTAGTGTGCTCATGTTTAAGAACTGAAATGGTTTTCTCTAAGTCCTCCATCCTTAACTTATAATCATTTTCAGCCTTTTTGAACTCAAATTTTAAGATATTTAAGGACTCAAGATCAGATCTGATCTCTAAGTTGTAGGACCTGTATCTATTAACTTTAGCTATACGTTCAGGAGTGTAAAGATGTTCCAATACCTTGGGTTCATCGTGGCCAGCCATGAGTGCTTGGTTTGGAAATTCTTCTTCCACCTGAAAGCTCTAGTCAAATCATCCTTCTTCAACAGCAAGAACAACTTGATGCTTTGGCTTCTTATTCTAGGGAGCACTCTCAGTGTAGTTTGGTTTGGCTTGAGTCTGCCACCATTTGTACTTGGTGCCTTGCTCTTATCCAGATCAAACTTTCCACTGGCTGTATTGCTAGGAAACTTCCTCCCTATCCTCTTGTAGAACTTCTTGGCTTTGTCAGTAAGAAGAGCCATCTATTGAACTATCTCCATATACTCCAAATCATCTAGATGGATACAGTCCAAGTCCTCAAGGTCGAAGAGAAAGTTCCCTGTGGATTCATCAGCAGAGACAAAAGTCTGAGAAGAACTTGTCTATGAGAAGGGACTTCCTTGAGTGTAGCTTTCTCTTCGAGTCTCTTAGAAGGTGATGAATGAATGCTTTTGTGAGTTGTCAAGGTAGCATATGTGATGATGTTAAGGTTCTATGATAGCCCTTTCAGTCACATGAAGGGCTGAACCAGTTTAATTGCTAGAGTTACCATATGAGTTTTGCATGTTCATTTCCATCTGGTATTCACTGAGAATACCATAAAACTCACTTAGAGTAAGAGTCTTAAGGTTCTCAAACCTCTTGATAACAACATAGTAATGTGTCCATTGTCTAGGAAGAGAGGACAGATCCAGCAGACGAGAAAGAAAATTCCGCAAATAAACTTCCTCACAATGTCTCTATTCTCAAGAGTTACTCTAACATCCATTAGAGTATCCACAATCTCAACATACCTGAAGTATTGTTGAGTCATGGTTTCACCTGTTTTAAAGGTGGAGTTTTCAAAGTGTTGCTTCAGGAGATCCTTCTTGTTCTCCTTGGCTTCAGTAGAACCCTCATATAATAGTTTCAATGCATCCCACATCTATTTAGCTTTTTTGAATTTCTTGAAACCTCTATAGATGGAGTTTGGAAGAGCAGTTTGAAGGGCTGTCATGGCCTTTTGATCAATCTTTATTCTTTTTCTTTCTTCATCAGATAAATCAGCCACAAGATTTAGAATCATACCACCACCCGTAGCAGAAGAGGTGCTTGGTATGTAAGGTCCTTCAACAATAGAGTCCCACATCCTGAAGTCTTGAGACCTGATAAAGCATTCCATTCTTTGACACCAAGTATCAAAGTCTTCACGAGTGTTTAGTGGATACTTTGTCATAGTTTCAGTTTCCATATCAGCCTTAGTGATAGCTGCCATTTGAGATGTTAAGTGTTTTGCATGTGTGAGGGATCTTCAGATGGTGAAATCTTATACCAAGAGCTTTTCATGCTCTGATATCCAATGCAGGACCGTTAGAAGGGGTGATTTACTTTACAACACAACAACACAATTGAGGAGATTTCTTTAGAACACTTAACAGATCAAATAGGAAATGGTTAACTAGATTATAAGATGTTAAGAACATAAGTAAATGAGAGACAGAACAAGATTGCAAACAACACAAGTATTTTGTTTTCACGATTTCATAAACTGGCTTTGGAAGAATTTGTCTTTGAAGCTTCAAAAGACTTCATATTTGCCTTCGGAAGATATTGATCCTGGCTTCGGAAGATTTTACACGGAGAATATTTATTGTGTAAGATGTAAAACTTCCGAAGCATTTCTACTTCAGTACATTTAATGCATGCATGTAGAGTGACTTTGGATGCTTTGAATGTTTTGACTGCATAAGACTTATTGGAATCCTTACAAAGTTTGTATGTGAAGATCTAACTAGTGGAGTGTTTGCTGAAGAAGAGGTGGTAATAGACGAGAAACTTGGAAGTTGATAAGAAGCAGGTGGAAGAGGTGAATGTTAAAGAAGTGCAAAACATTGATGAAATAGCTGTTGAGATTACTCCACCTCAAAAGACTATGTTTGAAGGAAAAGTTGTTGAGTCAACTCCTGCTATAATAGAAGATAAGGTCAAAGCTATTGAGTAAACTCTAGCTATAACATAAGAAAAGGTCAAAGCTTTTAAGACTACTCTAGCTACTGCTCATTATACACAAGACAATGCTATTGAGATTACTCCACCAACTTATATAGTAAAGACTTGTCAACAGGCATTCATGGTGAATGTGGTCCATGAAGAGACAAAGAAGAAAGCTAAAACCGATGATGATATGCTAATTGTAACACCCCAAAATGTCTAAACGAGTCATTAATGCTAATGGGCTTACTTAGTCGGTATTTAATAAAAATAGATAAAGGAAGAAAATGGGTTATGGGCTAAATTAGGCTTATTGGGCAATAGCATAAGGGATTAAAGCCCCATAATCAACCCTTTAACCCACCTAATCAGCCATCTTCTTCCTCATTTGTAACCCTAACCCCTAATTGCTAGAAAGAGAAAGTAAAGAGAGAAAGTAGAGAGAAAGTGAAGAGAAACTCAAGATTTGGAGCTTCAAAGGCTAAAAGATTGAAGATCTGAACGATTGAGCATCAAACGACAAGAAAGGAGCTAGAAATCAAGGTAAGAATCAACCTCTAAACCCTTCTATAGATCAAACCTAGATTCTAGGGTTTTGGGTTTTGAAAGTTTCAAATAATCACATAAAGGTCATATTTTAATGTATGAAAACCTTTAAAAAGCTTAGATATAGCCTCATGGATGATAAACTAAGGGTTTGGATATAAAATTGCGATTTTGGGTTAAAAATAGGTTGGTTCGTCATTTCAGCTCGGTCAGCAAAACTGTCTGTGCATCTAGTGAAATTGCGTATTCAAGCTGCGAAACTATGGGTCTTCTGCGAACCTACAATTTCGCAGGTAATTTCACAGCCATGGAATTTCAACGAAAGTTAGACGAAACTGCCATGCAAAGCTGGTAGCGAAACTTTCATGGGAAATTGCTTATCTGTTAGCGAAATTAGTAGCGCATTTAGTAAAAAAATTATCCCTTTTGAGTGTTAACTTACCTGCAGGCTGTGTCGTGTGATTCTAGCTTTGAAAGCTTATTTAAGAAGCTACTCACGGTATCCATGTGAGTTCTAGATCCCCTTATCAATAAGTTTTTCATGGTTTGGGGTTATTATACATACTAAATATACGTTTTTAAATGACCAAGATTTTAAAAGGTTTTAAGAGGAAGATCGGTTTTTCTATAAGCAAATGTGCTATATAATAGTTTAAAAATAAAAAAATTTCGCTCTCACCTAGTAGCACGGCCCCAGCCAGGGGTGTTGCCCCTTGGACCCCACTACGGGCTCCTGCCCCTAAAACCCCGCTATTACGGGCTACCGCCCCCTAACCCCCGCTATCCCGTGGTGGGTCAGTTATGTTTTTATGATGAATTGTACTTGGTATGTTGTGTACTCATAAGCTAAGTATTATATATTAAAATAAAAGATAATATTAATGAAATGTGGAAAGTAATGAATGTTACCCTGGTCTCATTTGATGATGAAAAGTCTTGCAAGAACCATGTAGACTTCACTTATGTGAGTCTGATGTATGATGATGGATCCGTATTCATGAGCGGTCTATATGCCTTGTAGTGTGGATAAACTGTCAGGGGTTAGCTACAATTTTCATGTGTACCGCCAGGGATTGACATTTGTTGTCGATCAATAGAGAGTTCTTGCCTTGTGCAATCTTGATTATAATGAAGTGAAAAATAATTAATGAAAAAACAATAATCAACATGCTTATTAAAACACAAATGTTATGTATTATGATGTATGCATGGTCATTATATGATGGATAAAGTTTATATTTTCTTATAGTAACTAAAACTAGAACTCACTCAGCAAAGCTGACTTTTATGCATAATAGTTGGTAGGTAAATTGTGATGATAAGGATGGTATTAGGGAGCTACTTGGAGAGCAATGGATGGCATTGCTGTTTTTGAAATCTTTATTGTAATTTAATACAATGTACTATGTTTTTATTCTATTTAAAAAAAAGATGTATGATTACAATATGAATTACAAGTTTTAAGTGAATTCTTACTTTATTCCGCTGCAAAGTTTGCTACTAAAATGATATTATTCAATGATTAACCAACTGTGAGGCTTCCCCGGAACAAGCTCTTACACTAATATTCATTGGAAAGGTACAAATATATAGAGTTCACAACGAGTGTTTGATCTTAGAAGTTAGAAACATACATATCAATCTCATAAATATAAAACTAATAATAAAATTTTCTAAGAAAAGATAGATGGCTTAAACAAATCAATTTATCAATCAAAATTGAATCTTTATGATAAAGAATGTAACATAAATGATTTGACTAATCGTAACAATGAAGTTTCTTTAGAAATAAATAAACTAAACATTGAACTTTTATCTTCAAAACTGATTGTTGAAAATTTTGAATTATCTTCAAATATGGTTAAAGGTGTAATCAAGTCTTAAATGACATTGAAAATTAGTGGTGGTAAAGAAGGAGTTGGTTACTCTAACATTGCACCATCGATTAATTATGATTATACTTTTTTGGCTTTATCAGTTACTATTTATGATGAAGAGAACCATGGATTTGGTTTTTAACCACATTCTGACTTAATACCTTTAGCCAATGTTTCTTTGACTATTGACCCTGTCATAAAACCTAAAATTATAGTTCATCATGATAAATCTTTTGTAGAAATTGTGAAGATGGACGTGTTGGTTGAAGAATAGGAAAGTGATGATGAAATAGATATTAAGAAAAATAAATATTGTAATGCAAAATCATCTTGTAATTTATCATCAGTGATTAATGAAAGTTTTGAAGTTTCTAGTATTATAAACGATTGTTTCAATTTGACAAACAAAGAAAAAAACTGAAATCCAAAATAGATTTAAAGACTAATGTAAAGAAAAGTGCTTCACCATCTGTATCTTACTTGAAAACTAATGTCAAGAAAGATTTGTTTCAAAAGGCAACATTGACAAAGAATATTATCTTTTTAAAAAAACAAATACAAGTTTCTTTAAAATTAAATCTCATATTATTGCTAACTCCGTTAAACAAGATGTGTGTAGATTAAATACAAAAGAAACCGTTCCTACTCCAGTACCTTCAATTCCCATGCAAAAATGAATAATTAAAGGCTTGCTAGTCTAAGGAGTGAAACATCTTGTTAAGACATTTCACATTGAAAAAGGAAAACGAGAGACTGTTAAAGAATCTATAGGCCAAAGAAATATTAAAACCAGATTCTATGATAACAATAGATGTTATCATCAACAATTTGAAAAACCAACTCGAGAACAAAAAGCGTATGATAATAAATTTTGTTACTGTGTGGAAAGCCAAATCACATAGCTAAAAGTTGTCATCATCAACATCATTTGACAAGTAAACAAAGATTTCATAATTCTCTTGCAAATAATATAAAACAATTCTTTCTAAATGCTAAATCTAAAAGGAATTTCAATCGGTCAAAATCTTTTACTGATAACAAACAAATATCAATTTTCAAAGAGAAATTATAACAAGAAATCTTTAAATTTCAATGATGGTAATTCATCTTCCACACAAACTACATTCAAGAAATTGGTTACAAATCGGATCAAACCAATTCAAAAATAGAAGGTTAAAACAGTACATCCAGAACCTGATATTGTTGAAGATTACATATTTAATGATAAAATAGATATGATTTTGAACTATGTCTCGTATTTGGATGGAAATGATGTGTTCAAGTCAACCATGGCTTGAGTTCCTAAAACTAAATAAATCATTCATTTGTGCAGGGACATCCAATACATAGCACCCATAGTGTTTGGCATGTTGATAGTGGATGCTTAAGGAATATGACTCGTAATACATCTCTGTAGCACAACATAAAACCATACAATGGAGGATATGTTATATTTGTAGGAGACAAAGGCGGTAAGATTACAAATAAATGTACAACGTCTAATGGTGTGTTAAGCTTTGAAGATGTCAGTTTTGTAGAGGAAATAAAACATAATTTGTTAAGTGTCTCTCAAATTTGTGACAAACAATACATAACCTATTTCACTTATAAGGATTGTTTAATTCTAAAAGCTGGATTTGTAATTCCTGATGAATATCTGAGAGACAATATACATACTTACTTGATATGAATGGATGTCATTCATTTGTAACCGCATCGTGTTTATTTTCTAAAGCTTTGAAAAGTGATTCATTGTTATAGCATCGTTATCTTAGTCATGTAAACATTAAAAATATGAATAAGTTGGTTAGAGGAAATCATGTTGTAGGCATAACATTGAAAGAATTTTAACTAACTAAACATTGTCTATCATGTTCAAAAGGAAAACAACAAAAACTTCCTCATAAACTAGTTGCTCATACAAAAATTTACTCAATTCTTTAATTGTTGCACATGGATTTATTTGGTCCGTCTAGCGTTTGTAGTTAGGACATCATGCATATTGTTTAGTCATTACTGATTATTTCTCTAGATTTACATGGGTTCTTTTAAGCAACCAAATTTGAGAAACCTTATTTGCTAATAAAATTGAAGACACTTATGGAGAATCAAACTGACAAAACAGTCAAGTGCATTCAAAGTGATAATGGAACCGAATTCTGCAATCATACATTAAATGAATTATGTGATTCAAAAGGGATAGCTAGACAATTCCGGTCTATAGGAACTTCACAACAAAATAGAGTTGTTGAAAGACGAAATAGAACTTCAACTGAAACTGCAAGAACAATTTTATGAGCAACCAAATTACCTTTATTCTTTTGGGCTGAAGCTTTCAACACTACATGTTACGTTCATAATCATATGTTAATTAATGAACAACAAAACGTGAATCCTTATGAAATAATTTTCAAACATAAACCCAAAATCAAAAATTTCAAAATTTTTGGATGTTGTTGTACTTTATTAAACACATATGATTCAAAATCAAAATTTGATCAAAAAACTATTGAATGTTATTTTGTTGGATATTTAGTGAACAAGGTAGTATACAAGGTTTATAATAAAATAACTAAACAAATAATTGAGTCGTTTAATATTGATTAACATTAGTCTAACAAAACAAATGCAGGTTTTGCATCTTCATAGGTATATGATTATGCTTCATTCTTTGAAACATTTAATTGATCGTCTAATTTTTCTACAACTAGTCTACCCTTGCAATACTCCATTCAGGATATTTTTGCTGATGATATTGGCTTTAGCTATCTTCAAGCAAAGGAATGTCCTAAGACGTACCTTCTTCAAATAATTTAGCTACTCCGTAGTTTTCTAAATCATTGTCTCATTCTGAGCAAATTGATGAGCAAGTTACACAAGATTCATATCAGAGTTATCTACTCAAGTTGATCCAATTGATACTATTCAAGTTCCATTTGATGATTTGTCATCTGATAATCATCAAAAGGAAGATATTGTTTATCAACCAAAAGGAGGAAATACTGTTTAAAAACTAGTGGGCCACATGTCTAATCTAGATGAAGTTATATCTGAAGATGCTATTCCTCAGCTAAGATTTCATAAAGACCATCCAACTAAAGCATTTATTGATCCATTATCATAGGGAGTTGAAACTTGAAGGAACTCTAGAGCAATAAACACATGTGTGTATACATGTTTTATATCTCAAATTATGCCAAATAATGTTGAGATGACATTAAAAGGAAACAGTTGAGTAGAGGCCATGCAAGACGTGCTCATGCAATTCAGGAAGCTGAATGATTGGCATTTGTGTGAACTTCTAAAGGGAAAGTTACTTATTTGAACAAAATGGATATTCAAGAACAAAACGGATGAAAAAGATGTGATAGTTCGCAACAAGGTCATGCTTGTTGTTCAAGGATTTTATCAAATAAAAGGGCTTGACTATGAACAAGTATATGCTTCTGTTGCAAGACTAGAGGCTATACAAATCTTTCTGGCCTATGCTTCATACAATAACTTCATCGTCTATCAAATGGTTGTCAAAACAACATTTTTGTTTGGAGAAATTAAAGAGGAAACCTATGTTTGTCAACCACTAGGTTTTTAAGATCCAGATCATCCTAAATATGTTTACAAGTTAGACAAAGCATATTATGGTTTACATCAAGCACTACATGCTTGGTATGCAACTCTAACTGAACATTTGCTTGCAAATGTCTATACAAGAGGTGTTATTTATCAAACAATATTCTTAAGGAAGATTAGTGATGATCTTATTTTCGTTCATCTTTATGCCGATGATATCATCTTCGGATCTACAAATGATGATTTGTACAAGGAAATTGAAACAGTGATGAAAAAGAAATTTGAGATGAATTCTCTTGGAGAAATGTTGTTAATCTTGGGAATTCAAGTTAAACAAGATGACAAAGGTATTCTAATACATCAAGAAAAGTTTGTTCACAGTATGTTAAACAAGTACAAGTTTCAACACTCCAAGAATGCACCAACTCATATGTTTTCTCATCCCACATTAACTCCATATCTCACGGGAGAAGACGTTGATCAACACATATATAGATCAATGATTGAATCTTTTATGTATCTTACTATAAGTAGGTCGGACATCATGTTTTCTATTTGGCAGTGTGTATATTATCAAAGTAATCCAAAGGAATCACACATGAAATTTGTTTGGTGGATTTTTATATATCTCAAAGGCCAAACAACACTTGGATTGTGGTGTCCTAAAAACTTCAATTTAAAATTATATGCTTATTCTAATAGTGATTACGTAGGATGTAATTTGGACTGAAAGTCAACCACCGGTGGACTTCAATTTCTTAGCAATAGGTTGATTTCATGGCAATGCAAAAAGCATTAGACAGTTTCCACATCATCAACTATTGAAGATGAATATGTGGCTACTTCAAGTTGTTGTTCATAGATTGTTTGCATACAATAACAACTTCTTGATTATGGCCTTAATATATTTGCCATAAAACTTCTGTGTGATAATACTTTAGTTCTAAACATTGTGAAAAATCCAATCCAACATTCAAAAACAAAACACATTGACATCCGAATGCATTTTATCCATTATTCTTTTGAATGGAAACTTATTCATTTGAAATTTGTTTCTTTAGATGAAAACATAGCCGATTTAATTACTAAGGCGTTTGATCATTCCAAATTTTATTTCTTAGTTCAATCTTTGGACATGATTAACTTTGGTTAACAATTATTCTTACACCTTTTTCAAAAGTATTTTATTTTTAGTTAAAATTGTTATTCTTTTTAGATAATCACAATTTTATGGGGAGAAAATTTGAAAATGTTTTGAAAAAGATTTTTTTCTTAGGGGGAGTAAATATTTTAAAGAAAAATACAAAAATATTTTGTTTCAAATTTTTTTTGAGAATAATTAAATTATCAAGATTATATAGGAAATGATAGTAAATTTCTTGACTTTGATACACTACATCTGAAGGTATACAAGATATTGACTTGTATTTTGTTTGATATGTCGATAGGCTGAATGATAAAGATGAAAAAAACACTATATACTATGATACACTAAATGTAAAAATCTTTGACTGAAGTGGGTAACACATCAAGGTTTTGTGAACACACTAATTCCATGCTAAAACAAATTGATAGTTATAGTATACTCACACTCAAGCAAGTTACATTTTGACTCAACTCATTTCACATATATATATATATATATGTATATATATATGTATATATATATATACATATATATATATATATATATACATATATATATATATATATATATGAGAGAGATCAAATGAATTCCATGTTCTAATTGAAAACCATGAAAACCAGGGCTTACATATATGTAAATATGTGTTAGAAAGTGTAAAACTAAGAGTTACATACATGTATGGATTATTTATATGTAAGTGCGCATTACTAAGTGTACAACTAAGAGTTACGTACATCTAGCTCCTACAAGTTACATATACATAAGTCGTTTCGTCATTATCGATGTTATTTTGAATTTTTATGAAAAATATATAATGACCTTGAAAAATATGGTTGAATTTTACTTAAATATACTTTAAATAATTAGATAGTTAGATTAATTATAAATTATATGATTGGGTATGGGTGGTTTTCATGGTTTTTAATTATAAACATGATTTTCATTTGTTCCCTCTCATACACACACACACAAATACATATATATATATATAAATATGTATATATACATATGTATATGTATATATACATATATATATATATATATATATATATGTGTGTGTGTGTGTGTGTGTGTGTGTGTGTGTGTGTGTAAAAAATTCAAAATATAAAAGAATGAACAAAAGCAATATCAAAAAGACAAAATAGGAAAAAAAAACTAAATGAGCAAAAGGAAGACTAAAAAGGTCATATAGGAATAAAAAATACCAATAAGCACATTAATAAAATATATGATATATACATATTATATGATAATATTTTTTTCTTTGAGAATATGTTATGACACAGGAGGCAAAACCAAAAAATGGCCATATAAAACCATCTTGGAACGTATGTGCAAAACCTCTTTGTTTAGAAATGTAACACCGGTTATTTTCCTTTAAAGCAAAAGAAAGAAAAGAAATAAAATCCAAGTTGAGGGACTAATATTGCCAAAAAAAAGAAGAAAAGGCTTGGAAGAGTGGGTAAAAGGGAATGGCAACCCATTCCCCTCTCCCATTCACCATTTCATTCGGCCAAGAGAGGGAGGAGAAGGAGAAAAGGGAAAACTTCTAGTATTCTTGGAATCGTGTGCAAAAGTAGAAGGCAAGCGGGTTTGTAGGAAGCTCTACTCGAAGGGGTTGTTAATGTGAGTTCTAGGACCCCTCTTTTACACGTTTTTGACTGATTTTGGTGCTGGAACATACAACAAAAATCGTTTTGAAGTGTTGGGTGTTGAACCCGTGTGTATGTGTATGTGTATGTGTTTGTGTATGTGTATGCGTGTGATTTGGGTGGGGTTTGATTTTGGGCTTGGTTGGGCTTGAATGGTGTTGTGGTTGGTGTTTCTAAGGTTTAAGATGGTTGATTTGAGCTTAGAACAGGTTTGTAAGGGGTTGGAGGCTGAAATCTGCAGTTTAGGTTCGAAGAGGCTGCAATTCTGCACCCAGCTAGGGCTCATGCGACTGGAAGTCCATGCGCTCGAATGGCATGCGACTGGAGGCCATTCGACCGAATGGCATGCGAATGGAGGACATACGACCGAATGCTGAGAGATTGTTTAGACAAAAGTTTGATCAAGTTAGTCAAAGTGGATACAACAAATCAGCTTGCTTATTTATTCATTAAATCCTTTGATTCAGTCAGATTTAATTTTCTATGTGAGTATCTGGGCATGATTAACTTAGATTAATCATTATGAACAAACAAAGAAAAGTATGTGTCTGTTCTTGTAAATAGTAATAAATAAAAAATTAAAATAAAATTATAATATATATATATATATAGTCTTTCTTTCCGTGTATTTTAATTTTGCATGACATATATATGTGAAATGATAGTACACTATGCCTTTGCTTCTACCTGAATTTTTAAATATCATTAAAATCTGATCAAGTTACTTCATATGTGAGTAGGTTCATCTTGAGTGGAAACTACACTAAGAGCATGCCAAACATAATGCAAAGTGATTGTTTGTGGGAAATTTCATTTTAAGGATACATAAAGTGAGTCTTATTCTGATGTGAGAAAATCGCTCATCTAAGCACACTATGTACTAACACTTTATAATATCTATCTTTGCAAATCATACTCCCTCTATTTTGTGTAAACAAAGACCTGGGTGTATGATCACCATGGTATACATTTGTAACCAACTAGTGAAAAGAACATGATCCTCATCATGCCTCTGTTTTGTGTAAACAAAGACCTGGGTTAAAGGCACCTATATTTTATGTAAGTAAAGACTTGGTGGCCTCATGATGATAATATCTAACATCTCAAAAGAATCCCCTGTGATTAACTATGTATTAATTCTAGAGCTTTTTCATCAATGCATTAATGAGATGTCAAATGCATCTCAAGATAGATCTTATAACTTAAAGTACATAGTTTCTAAGCATGAAAAAGAGATGATTTGACACACAAAGGGAGGACAAACTCTAAGTGAATTGAATGTGAAGCCCATAATAGTTACTCACTAATAAACTTGAAAATATGATATACAACATGCCTAGTTGATGTAATACTCTTGTATGGATTTAAGTGGACAAACATACTTGCAATCATCACTAAGATCAGGTATTATTTCAATCTCAGGAAGATGCTTAGTGTTATAGTATGATCCCATTCTATGTGAATATATGTTTGTACATAGTCCTCATTTTAATTTTGTTTAGTTTAATGTCTTTCTATTTGGACATACATGTGTTTTTCATGATATTCTTCTTAGAAATTTATGATAAATGCATTCATTCATTATTAAAAGAAAATTTATAGGGAGTAGAATCATGAAAATAAGTTAACAACAAAATTGTCAAATGAATTGTCAATATGAAGGAATTGGAACCTGAGCACTACCTTGGCTTTTGGATACATGAAGTTTTAAAATTTAAACTTTCTTGTGCACAATTGTCATGAATACAAAGTCAACAAGGTTCTAAGAAGTTGACTAGGACCATACAATAAAATAAGTTTTAAATAATGGACCTCATGTATCAACAGAAGCTATAGTGCATTTCAAGCATAGTAGAAGCTATAGTGCATTTAGCTTCAACAGAAGCATTTAGCATCAGCAGAAGCTATTGTGTGAAAACTTAATAAAACTTGTCCATCCGTAGATTGGTAAACTACGGATGAGCCAATACTCCAAAAAGTATAATCTAATTTCATAGATTGGTAACCTATAAAAATTTAAGTTATACTTCATGAGTAGAAGTCTTTAAGTCATTCGCAGATGATCTACGGATTCCGTAGATGATCTCCGGAAGAGCTAAAAACTGCGGATAAGTGAAATTGGATAGAGGGTCCCACGTCATTAAATAAATAAAACTAATGTGTCTGAGAGAGTATAAATGATGTCTTTGACTTAAATATTCAATATTCACTTTTTCAGAACACTTTTTTAGACCTAGAAAAACACACTCAACAAACATTTTTCCCTCTTTCATAAATATTCAAAATCACTGATTCAAAACATCAAACAAACGCATAATACTGATCTCAGATCATTGTGTTCAAGGTAAAATATTTTGTAATGATCGATAATGAATTGTTTGATTCTTGGTTATCCTTACAATTGTTAGAATTCTCATGTCTATAATGTTGATTCGTCTTCTTTATTCTTATGAAGAGATGGCAAATCGATTTTCAAAAAGAGCATAATGTGTGTGCTTTCTTAAACCCTGACGATCTTGTTTCAGAAGGATGTCGAGACATCATCTGCTATCTAAGAAGATCTAGGCTGTTTTATGCCTT